>CM076395.1:12384199-12448690 GCA_038363315.1 Mugilogobius chulae
TGGTCCAGCCAGACTGCGAGGACCTGAGGCTCTTGTAGATCTCCAGCTGCCGCTCCGCCCGGCTCTGCTGCGTCTCTCCAGGATGAGTTGGTTCTCCAGGCAGCACATTCGAGCCCAGAGACGGTCGAGGTCTGAGGAACTGCTTCTGAGGTCTGCCATTGTTCTGACTTTGGACTGGACTGTGGGATTACAACACAACTGTGCACTGTTCTGAAATGACCTCAAGGTTGTAACCGTAGAAATGGAATGTAGGAGTTCCTCGGCAACAGGTTTTTTTTGTTTTCAAGATGGCGGCTCCATCAAAGAGACGCAAAGGCGGAGATTTTATTTATTTTTGGGGGAACAAAGTCACTGTTTGAACGTCTCAAATAAAGCTGCTTTTACACGTGATATGTTCGTGTTCTCACCACATTTTTACTGAAACAAACTGATGAAAGAGAAAACACAAGTCCCTCCTGGCCTGTGGTGGCGCTGTAGAACAAAGTGGCAGGAGAAAGTGCAGAAAATAGAGAATAGAAATAGTGTTTTTCTGAAATAGTGGCCAGAGGAAAAGTAACTACCAGTTTTGTGTCTAGGGATGTCAAGATTATTAGGTTAATCGATTATCGTGATGATTCAAGTCACAATGTCATTGTAAAACGAAAAGAATAATAACCATGCAATTTTAGAAGCAACATTTATTTATTTTTAATATGGGACAGTGCACATTAATCAACATGTGTTAGTCAACATGTAAAGGTGCCAGAGTTAACCATACAGGCTCATTTTCATCTGTAGTGTTTTTTCATTCATTCTATTATTGATGATGTTGGTTCCAGCTGGTATTACCAGGTTTCTATTTAAAAAAAGGGACAATACAGTATTAGTACAGACACTTAATTTTTCTCAATTATAATTATTATTTTTTCTTTTACTAACGTGAAAAGCAAATTTGCGATTATGTGAGCCTTATAGATTTAGAATTTCCAATATTGCATCTGCAAATATCAATATTTTAGATGTGGCCATTTTGGAAAGAGAAGCTCTTAATCTATTAAAAAAAAAAAAAAAGAAAGAAAAGAAAAAAGATGATTATTTTTTAATAGCACATTTAGATTTTTCTTTCAGGAAGTTGAATTAACAAAAGTAGTCACAAACTTGAGAAAAAGTGATAAACGGATACATACTGTTGTTTGGTCAAGTCAATTGTGATTTTTTGTCTCTCAATAATCGCAATACTGAAATTCCACATCATGACATCCCTATTTGTGTCGCCTCATGAAAAGTTGAGTTTCTACATTTTTGCAAAATTTGAAGTTCAGATTCCACAAACACATGGAACATGTGAGCTTCACTCTGGATCGTTGAAACAGCTGACACTGTCCTGGAGCTGTGACTGCTGCATGAGATGAGCAGACGCGAAATGACGGACTTAAAACATTTTTATTACTGATGGTTCAATTTATCAATGTCAGACAAGACATCCTTAAATGTTAGAAATCTTAGATAACATCCAGTCCTATGAAGCTTTGACAGTTCTCATAGCAGGAAGCGGCACAGGTCTGAGCCAGCAGGGGCCAGTGTGTTCTTATTGTACATGTAGAAAAGGTGAGTGTAGCTAGCTTCTAAGCAGTTGCTCCTGACAGTGGAGCAGGTGAGCGGACAGTAACCTCTTGAATAACAGAGACAACTGAAGATTGCCTCAAAACTCTCATCTACGTCTTCACAGGCCAAGATTTCAGAAAGTGAAAGAGTCTACATGAGAGAACTGCTCACTCCTATCAGTGGTCATGTTCTTCTGGCATGGTTCAAGAGGCTGAGCAGACTGCACTCTAAAGCAAATACCTTGAAAGACAATTCCAAGTCCACCAGAGGCAAACTCTTGACTTTATCTGGACTAAAACAGAAGTCATAAAGGACTAAATTCAGATTAATAAAAAAAAGGTTGGCCAAAATAAAACAAATATTCAAGATGCAGCCCATCTACGTGTAATATGTGGCAATTCACTGTGGTTATGTGGTATTACGCCATTGCTGGCTGTGGCTGACATCTGTGGTCATGTTGTGTTACACTGTTGATGGCTGCGGTCATGTTGTGTTACACTGCTGATGGCTGTGGTCATGTTGTGTTACACTGTTGATGGCTGTGGTCATGTGATGTTACACTGTTGATGGCTGCGGTCATGTTGTGTTAAACTGCTGATGGCTGTGCTCATGTTGTGTTACACTATTGATGGCTGTGGTCATGTTGTGTTACACTGTTGATGGCTGCGGTCATGTTGGTGTTACACTGTTGATGGCTGAGGTCATGTTGTGTTACACTGTTGATGGCTGCGGTCATGTTGTGTTACACTGTTGATGGCTGCGGTCATGTTGTGTTACACTGTTGATGGCTGAGGTCATGTTGTGTTACACTGTTGATGGCTGTGGTCATGTTGTGTAAAACTGCTGATGGCTGTGGTCATGTTGTGTTACACTGTTGATGGCTGTGGTCATGTTGTGTTACACTGTTGATGGCTGTGGTCATGTGATGTTACACTGCTGATGGCTGCGGTCATGTGTGTTAAACTGCTGATGGCTGTGGTCATGTTGTGTTACACTGTTGATGGCTGCGGTCATGTTGTGTTACACTGTTGATGGCTGCGGTCAGTTGTGTTACACTGTTGATGGCTGCGGTCATGTTGTGTTACACTGCTGATGGCTGCGGTCATGTTGTGTTACACTGTCGATGGCTGCGGTCATGTTGTGTTACACTGTTGATGGCTGTGGTCATGTGATGTTACACTGCTGATGCTGTGGTCATGTTGTGTTACACTGTTGATGGCTGTGGTCATGTTGTGTTAACTGCTGATGGCTGTGGTCATGTTGTGTTACACTGCTGATGGCTGTGGTCATGTTGTGTTACACTGTTGATGGCTGCGGTCATGTTGTGTTACACTGTGATGGCTGTGGTCATGTGATGTTACACTGCTGATGGCTGTGGTCATGTGTGTTACACTGTTGATGGCTGTGGTCATGTTGTGTTACACTGGTTGATGGCTGTGGTGATGTTGTGTTACACTGCTGATGGCTATGGTCATGTTGTGATGCGATTGAGTCACTCACCATATCCACCAGGGCCACGTACATGAAGAGACCAGCAGTCAGGGCGAAGATCCACATGGACACGTTCTCCGCGTAGTGTCCAATCAGGATGCCCGTGATCATGCCTAGGTATGCCATCATGGCCGACAGCACATTGTACAAGATGGCCTGCTTCACCGTCATCCCTGCCTTTAACAGCACCGCAAAGTCTCCTGGGAAACGCAGTCCACAGTCACAAGTCAGTCAAGGTCCCATTTAACACAAAAGATAATCCAAAAATAAAAAGGTAGTTACAGAACTTTAAATCCTGTATCTTACCGAGTTCATGTGGCAGCTCATGACAGAACACAGCCACACTGGTGCTGAGGCCACTGGACAGGCCTTCTGTGAACGCAGCACCTACAACAAGCACAGCATTCACCATCACCTTCTCCTTCAAGATGAAAGAAGCCTTCTTCAATTAAATGTAAAAAGAGTGGACAATGTCCAGAGACAGTTAATCAAATGACACAAGTCACTGACATCCTCAGAATGACCACTTAGCAACGAGTTGTGTTAGCTTCTGCACAAACCCAAACAGATATGGATGAAACAAACACAAAGCTGTGTTAGCCAGTCTGCTGGTCAGTTATTTTTGTTATTAACTTGCATTTCCTGTTAGGAACCATAGCTTGTAGAATGAGTAAACGACATTGTCGTTGTGAAGCAGCTAATAGTGCGACTAACTAAAGTCTCTAAAGCCAGGCTTGATCGATAGCAAACACAGCTTGTTGGTGTCCGCTCAAGGCCATCAGCAGTGCATCGTGAAGAACTGTATATCATATCACAACCTCATGATTGTCTCTAGTTGCCATGACACACTCTTAGATTTCCAAATATACAACTGCGCTATGCAATTAGTTGCTTAACACAAAATGCTTTAATAGCTTGAGCCTAACAGCATGGTGTCCATGTTTATTTATTATTACACATGACAGAGTCTGATCGTTCTTACCGATGGCCAGTCCATCACTGAAGTTGTGCAGGCCGTCCCCCATCACCACCATCCAGGCCAGTGATGCGATGCCGCCCCCTGCAGCCGGCCCAGCCCGTGGGAGTGAGAGTGTGAGTGGGGGTGGTGGTTCTGGGAGTGGTGGTGGTGCAGGATGTGGTGGTAGTCATGGTGATGGTGGTGCTCGATGCCGGGTTGTCCCACCGTGTCGTGGAAGTGGGAGTGACACTTGTTTTCACAGTCCTGCTCGCTGTAGCCCTGCGCTGGGAGAACCTGCACCGCCGGAGTGTGGGTCAACATCACCTGCTCCTCCTCTGTGACACCAGCAGGGAGCGCCACCTCCACCTCTGCACACACACACACCACGTGTCACTGTGGAAATGTTCTGAGTGTGTATTTCAGAAGTGTATGGAGAGAGGCTCACCTTCATGGTTCTTGAGCAGGTCTTCATTCAGAGCAGCCTGCTCTCTGCCTTGTCTGTCAGCTCTGCCTTTTTCTGACTCTGTTCAACAACAAGTTCATGTTCAGTCTTACGTAGTTCTGCTTGGATGTGCTACTGCTTAGACCTCTACAAGACCACCAGAATGTTGTGTGACTTCTACAAGACCACCAGAATGTTGTGTGACTTCTACAGGACCATCAGAATATTATGAGATCTCTACAGCACCACCAGACTGTTGTGTGATTACCTTGTTCTTCTTGTCCTTGTACATCTTGCCGAGTGTGAGGAAGTGTTCGATGAGGAACATGAAGTAAACTCCTCCCAGAGCAGTGAGGCCTTCCACACCCCGTCCAGACTTTCCTCTCCATGCTCCATGTGGCCCTCATGGTCGCCATGGTGATGGTGAAGTTCATCAGAGCTCGGCGAGTGGTGATGTCCTGCTTGTGACTAGAGACACAGCAAAGAGACAATTTGTTGTGTTTTGAGCTTTATGGTAGAGGCTGTGAATACTTAGGTAAATGTGATAAATTTCTTATTTTCTATTTTTAATTAGAAATTTGAGGTAAGACATTCATTTAATACAATTTGGAATGGAGATGTAACTTGATAAAATGTGGAAAAAGTGAAGCCAGTGAATACTTTTCATTGGCGCATGCGCACGCAGCGACAAGCAGTTTTGAGAGCTCTGTGTTTGGGGACACTTTTTAATTGTCTTTTAATCTATTTTTAACAATTTTTCTAAGTGTTGGAGTGTTCTATGCAAAGCTAAATGGATATGCGTCTTGGATAACAATCTGCTGTTGGCTTTTGATCATTTTCTGGGAAATATCAGCAACGTCGCTGGAGTTGTCGGCGGAGCAGGCTCCAGTATACAAGAGACTTGCTGCTACAGCTGAATTCCGTCAGTGTTTCGGATAATATTTCGAGTGTTTGTAATTTTATTAAGAGAGACCTTCAGGAATACAGAAATGCGAACCATAAACAGTCAAAGAAAAGGAAACGAGGGAAGCGAGGAGGAGTGAAGCAGCGATTTAAAAGACAAAAGCTGACCCGACTCCCCTGCCTCTGTGATCCTGGGCAATGTTCAATCTCTAAGGAACAAGGTGGATGAACTCCAGGGAAACGCCCGCTTTCAGAAAGACTTTAAAGACTGTTGTGTTTTGGCTTTCACCGAGACGTGGCTCTCCGGTCAGGACCAAGACGGAGATCTGCACGTTGATGGATTTGGGTCACCATTTCGCTTGGATCGAGACGGAGATGAGACAGGTAAAACGCATGGCGGCGGGGTTTGTCTATACTTCAATGAACGATACTGTAAATCGGTGACAGTCAGAGAACAAGTGTGCAAAGCGGACATCGAACTTTTATCTGTTTCTTTTCGCCCGTATTATTTGCCGCGAGAATTCCCACAGCTTTTTCTTACGGTGGTGTACATCCACCGAAAGCAAATGCAGCTGTGGCACCGGTGTTATTTTTGACGTTGTACAGAGACTTCAGACAATCTCACCGGATTCACCATGCTTTATAATGGGAGACTTTAACCACGTCTGTCTCAAAAAGTCGCTTGTGAACTTTTTCCAATATGTTACTGTCCTACGAGACGAGGCAAGACCACTGACCTATATAAATGATGGACAGACAACGGCCGCTTTTCCCCATTCATTCAGATTTGCCTCCACTTAAGAAAAAATCAAGATGGCGCCGGTAGTCAACGTCGACGATGTGCTGACGACATATTCCTTAAAAGGAGAGGGCTGGCAGTCACGTGTCCCGACGCCGCGCCCCTAACGCCAGAGCGCTCATTTCTCGCGCATGCTCAGTGGCTGGCACAAGTCTGGTACAGTTCATGCTAACTAAGCTAAGCGGCGCTTGGCTAGCACTCCACGCACACCGGAGCTCCGCGAGGACAGCCGCTTGATCGTCAACGCTGATGTTAGAAGTAAGAACTCTTAAACTCTCATGTTAAACTAGTTGATTGCTTGAATTAGTTTGTTGTTAATGTGTATGGTTATCTTTGTGGACTTATTTTTCGTCAAAACCTAAGCTAACTTGCAGCGAAGCTAACCTATTTTTGCAGGACGGAAAAACACTGGGAAAAACGTGCTTTTCAACTAATATATAAACATACATAAGCTACATGTCCTCCACGTTGTTGTTGTATTTAATTAACCTTAAAATAAAAGTGACAAAATTATGTAGATACAGTAGTTAATTTATGTTCACTGTTCAAAATAGGAAGTTAACTCGAGCATTTTATTTGTTTTGCTCACTAGTTTGATCTAAATCTGTGTAAATTAATTTAATAATTAGTTAGATTACTCTGACAAGTGTCATGGAAATGATAAAAACCAACAAAAAGCATTTGCCAGCATGCAGTATGTGTAGACTTGAGTTGAATTGCTTTTGAATCCATTAGTCAGTGCCAGTTGAGTTTATGTCCTGTGTTATCCTAGTCTATATTGACAATTGATATTAATGTATATGTCACATCCAAGTAAAGTAATAAGTTAATTTATTTTAAAATTCTAAACTATACACTGTGCTTGAAAATACATTCCACCAAGGACAAAAATAGCATTCTAGTCATGGGACTTATTGATAAATCAAATATATTGTGTTCTCTGCAGAAACAATGAAGATGGACACAACAGACCAACTGAAAAGTAAGTACATTTACAATGAAGTATGGTGACACTGACACTTCAGAGTTGAATCTTTTTATGCAGTTACTTTCATCTGACAAACCCCTCACATATTTAAAATGATCTTATTGAATGTATAATGTTCCTCTCTTTGTTTTTACAGGTGACCAGGAGTTACCTGGGACAGCGCTGCTGAGGCAGGTGACAAACAGGATCAGGCCAATGTAAGTTACAATACAAATAGTACTGTTTGATTATGATGACAATAGTAATCACGATTATAAATAAGAATTCTATTAGTTAAAAATGCTAATCACAATTATTCAAAGGATTATTTGCTTGGAAAGAGAGCAGAGCATTAAATGTAGAGTGAAAAACCAAATGAAAAGGGATGATATCTTATAAAAATGGACTGTTGTAAATGTTTCTACAATAGTAAAGAAACAGTCTGGGACCCACTTTATAACTTGAAAAGAACATTGCTTATAAACTCACTTATGAGTCTTGATTAATAATCACAATTACTCAATTACACAATTTTTGTAAAACAATTACAGCAATAATAATAACTGAAACTGAATTTTTTTATTTTATTTTTTATTTTGGTAGAAAGTGTGGATCACTGGTGAGATCCATGTGGACGTGCTGCCCAGAGAAGGAGCTGTGCTGGATGATCCTCCTTTTGATCCAACACTCTGATAAGTGCAGAACAAACTACACTGAGCCTGCGACGTATATGTAATGTTAAAGTGATTTACTACTTAACACACCTGAAACTTTATTTATTTATTTGAAATGGGACATGTAAACATACCAGATTTAGCCATAAATACTCTATTTCATAAGTATGATGCGAGACAACAAAAATTGTCAAAAGCTACAATTATGAAAAGGATTAAAAAGCAATAAAAGCGTCAGCAAAATCAGTTAGCACAAGCAGATCGTACAAAAGCACAAAGAGCAAATTCAACACAGATACAGAAGCACCTGGAGCCACAGTCTGACTGACTTATAAAATGTTCTCAGTGTTGTGAAGCTCCTAATATTGACTGGAACAAACGTCTACATATTTTATGTTTTTACTTTAAATGTTATGCCTCTTATATTCATTTTGGTTTGTAAGTAAGGTTTCTTTTTCATTATTCATAGGTTCAAAAATATTTTAGTGACACTAATATTTTGTTCACTTTTTTTGCTCCACAGCCGTTCACAAACATGAGGACAGAGGACAGATAGAGACACAGCTGAAATGTGGAGGCGAACGTGTCACTAAAAGCCAAATAAAGAACTTTTTGTGGCATTATGACATAAAGAAACTGCATCAGGAGTTAAAAGCTTGCTTTGTAAGTATATTACAGTACATAGTAGTACTATGTGCTGGCTCGTCTGTGGTTTAGTTGTTTCTATTCTTTATGAAGATGTATAAAGGTGAACAAGTTATGTTTATCTGTTAATGACTCGAATAATTGTATCTGTATTCTTTTCTCATCACAGTCTATGTGCATGTCTTTACTTAACACAAGATTCTAATTCATATCTGAACATTGCCTTCTGTATTACAGGTTTTGATGTGTCTGTGGAGTCGACCAGAGCTTGATGTCTACAACCACCTGGATCTGCAGGGAATCAGCAGAACACTTCTGCTCTGAAAATAAAGAGCACCAGCCACAATAAAGTTGTTTTTCTCACTATATTGTTCACTCTCTGCATTTCAACATAACAATAGACTAAAAATATTAAGATGAGTTATGGTTTGAAATAAGATAATCACATTGCACAAAATATTGTTCCATTAGAAAATAAAACTCCACAGAACAAGAGAGGTCAAATGAACCTCCTACAGATGATTGAAAGTAAAGACTGGACACTTTGCACATGATTGTTGACCTTTTAGAGGGTTCATATACATATATAGGTTCATATACAAAATTATCAAAAAATAGTTTGTATTTTTGCAATTGCTTTAGTTTTGTAAATCTAAATAAAGATGTCATGTTTGTTTGTTTATGTAAAATTGCCCTTGTACACAAGCCTCAAGTCATTACTATCATGTTCCAAGTGAGACACGTTTATCTGGAGTTTGTCAAATGTTCATTTTTATGCTGAATGCTGCTAACTGCAGACAGGTTTCCTGGTTTGTTCAAATGGAGTTGATTTTGCCAATCAAGTTTAGATTGTATTTGTCCAAGCATCTATAAATGAAAGAATAATACAATAATAAATATAAAATAAATGTAGCTTGATAGTTATACAAGACATACAGATAAATATTAATTCTATGAAAAATACAATCAAATTTTTCTGATTTCAAATTAATAATTATTCTTTTTATCTATTTAACCAGACATTCTAAATATATAATAGTAACTCACCAAAGTATCATTATCAGAGTACAGCCATTATCGCGGCATTAAGGTTGTGTGTTAAACTTGACCCGAGTTCTGCTAAAATACTCAAGGCGAGCTGATTAGCCTGACGGCTCAGGCCAGTGTTAGCCACATCTAGCATGTAGCCACGATACGGAGCATGCTCAAGATGGCGCCCGCTCCTTTCATTATATATGCAGAAACTTTACAAATCTACAGTAGCCAAACAAATCAATTTCAGAAAAATTCACCCCCCTCAGTGTTGTCACATGATATAAACCTTTCATTGAAGGCCAAAGCCGTCTTTTGAACCAGGCTGTAAAGTGTTTTTTGACACGTCTGAAGTCGTCATTGACTACAATGTTAATTTCCACTTTCTGCAGCCAGCCCCTAGCGGCCACAGCGTAGAATGCAAAGATGGCTGACTTTCCCCCGTAGTCATTTTAAACTGCCGGATCACGCCCACTGGGCAAGACACTGGACTGTTGCTATGGATCTGTAAAAGACGCATACAAGTCCCTGCCTCTCCCTCCGCTTGGTCTGTCTGACCACAACTGCGTCCACTTAGTGCCTACATATAAAACTGTGCTCAAAAGGGAGAAAGCAAAGTTCATAGACATTAAATCTTGGACTGATGAGTCTATTGGATGCTTACAGGAATGCTATGAATGCACAAATTGGGAAGTGTTCATGGACAGCTGTGAAAATGACTTGGATGAACTAACTGATGTGGTGTGCTCATACGTAGCATTCTGCAGGGACATGATTGTACCCTCTAGGAAAATTAAGGTGTACCCAAACAATAGACCTTGGGTGAATAAATCTGTTAAACTGTGTATACAGGAAAAAAGGCGCATTTTTAAGCATGGATCGGCCACTGAGCTTTATAGTGCTAGCAAAGCCTTAAAAACAGAAATCAGTAAGGCAAAACAAAGTCAGAAACATGGACTTGAAGAGAAATTGACAGAGAATAGACTGGGCTCTTTTTGGACTAGTATGAAAACTATAACTTGTCTTCATAATCACTCTAATTCGAGACACATTTCCTTAGAGGGTTTTAAATCTGATGCAGAGTTGGCAAACGCATTAAATTGTTTTTATACCCGCTTTGAGACCATAGATTTTTCTGGAGAGGTCCAAGACCTCAAGTGTAAGTTTAAAGAGGAACAACACTGGGAGATTTCACAGAAACAAGTTGAAAATGTTATCAAATCTACAAAGGTCAAAAAAAGTATGGGTCCTGACAACATCTGCGGAAATATTCTCAAAAATTGTGCCAAGGAGCTGAGTATGATTTTTCAATGTATTTTTAACCTTTCTCTGCAAAAGCAGCAGGTACCATTACTTTGGAAACATTCTGTGATTGTTCCTGTTCTAAGGTCAGCAGACCCAAAGACCTTAATGACTTTAGGCCTGTAGCTTTGACATCGGTTGTTATGAAAAACTTTGAAAAACTGATTAGGTCAGAAATTCTGAGACATACGGAGGGTTCTTTAGATCCCATGCAGTTTGCTTATCGGCCTCATAGGGGAGTGGAAGATGCTACAGTAACTTTACTCCACCTACTTTATCAGCATTTAGAAGGGGCTGGAACTCATGCTCGACTTCTTTTTATTGATTTTTCATCGGCTTTTAACACGATCCAACCATACATTCTTATCAAACGACTTATAGAACATTTTAATTTTGATTTTAATTTGGTAGGTTGGATTCTTGACTTCCTAACAGCGAGAAGACAAAGAGTACGAGTCAATGGTGTTGTCTCTGACCAGGTCATATCCTCAATGGGCTCACCACAGGGTTGTGTTCTTTCGCCCCTGTTGTTCATATTGTATACCAATAAATGTCAGAGCACCTACGAGAATAGAACTATCATAAAATATGCAGATGACTCTGTCATTGTGAGCCTGCTTCAGAAAAACGAAATCCAACATGGCCCGATTGTTGAAGACTTTGTTACATGGTGTGAAGAATCATATCTACACTTAAATGTGTCTAAAACTAAGGATATGATCATTGATTTTCGGAAAAGTGCTCTCCCACATAGTGTTACACACATAAAGGGGCAGCCAGTCGAATCTGTAGAGTCCTACAAGTATCTTGGAACCTTGATTGACTCAAAATTGAATTTTGATAACAACTGTGCAGCTGTGTGTAAGAAAGGTCACCAGCGTCTCTATTGTCTAAGGAAATTATCTTTTTTTCAAATTGACAAAACTATAATGACGCTTTTCTACAAGGCTTTTATGGAATCGGTCTTGACCTTTGCTTTGGTCTCATGGTTTGGGAGCATTTCTGTCAAAAATAAGAACTCTCTCAATCAGCTTGTTAAATGGGCAAGCAAAGTTATTGGCCATCCTCAGAATACTCTGGATTCTTTGTACGCTAATCAGTTAATGCGCTTGTCCCAAAGTATTCTTAAAGATGAGCAGCATCCTTTACACTCAGAGTTTCAGCTGCTTCCTTCTGGCCAAAGATATTTAGTTCCAAGATCCAGAACAAATCGTTTTAAAAGGAGCTTTGTTCCAGCCGCGATTGTTCTGATGAATAAATTGTAATGTGTTGGATTATTTTCTTACTAGTGTGAGCATGAACACTCATAACACTGTTTTATTCTAATGTATATTTATTGCTATTTGTTTGTCTATTTAATTGTATTTTGATGTTTGGAGGGGGGGTGAGAACTCTCAAACTGCAAGACAAATTTACCTACGGGTACAAATAAAGTAACCTAACCTAACCCTAACCTACTTTCCAAATGTATTTAATAAAACAACATCATAGAAGGAACTAAAAAGATTCTCATGTGAAAACGTGCGGAACCCTGCTTGATAACGATGTGTGTTACAGTACGTGTGCAGAGCGGACTCACGTGGGGGATGAGGTGCAGGAAGGCGTCTCCGCTGAGCGTGCCCACGGCCAGCGCCACCAGGAAGCTCAGCAGGAAGTTGAAGAAGACCTTGTTCATGAGGGGATGAGGACCACTCCCAGCAGGGACAGCAGGCTGATGATGGAGATGGAGGTGAAGCCGCCGGCCCAGGCTGCACGCAGAGACAACATGAGTGCTACATCAGATAATGGCCTGTGAATTGTTAGGACTTCAGAAGACTTTCAAGGCCACAAAACACAAATTAAAAGTAGTTCTAATCTATAACGCCGTTTTAGCCTTAAAATCCAATGAAATAACACAGACGAACACAATTTATATACAAATACCAAACGAAAGCAGAGGAAACGCCCCGATTGTGTTGTATTATTGAGATTTTTAAGAATTTTCTGACAAATCTCCAGCTGTGTGAAGGAAATCTAACAGAGAGTGTGCCATTCAAATAAAAAAAAGATTCTAAGACCTACAAAGGCAAAGTTCAAACTTTTGTGTTTAAGATTTTTTAGACCCAGGAGAAAGCCTGATTATTAAAAGTTCTTGGACCACCAAACCCACTTTTACAAATCAGTACGACAAACAGGAAACCAAGTGTCGGTGATTGTGTCAAACAAAGTCAAGACTATTATATTTGAGATTTCACTGAACGATTTACAAAGTTCATCTCAGTTTAGCCATTTAGCAGTAAAGATGTAGTATTTACACAGTTGCTTAACGACCATGTGATAAATTGGGCCAACTGTGTAATGTTTTTACTTCTTGAGACATACATATACACTAGATACACACTCATTTAGTCACATTTATGTTATAGGGTCATTAAAATGTCTCTTTCTGAGAACATTATCTCTCTAGTGTGATGTCATCAGTTTAAAACGGCTCTACTTCCTGTTATTTTCATCTGTATTTCAATCTTTTCGTCACAAACTTGTTCTTGATTCATGTGAAACCATCATAATTATTTAAAACTAGTGTTAATCTAATAAATTAAAGGTGCACTGCGTAAGTTAAAATGCTCAATATTACGATATATATTAAATTACCGTCCATTGGCACATGTCTGGATATGCGCCATTCTGTTTTGTAAACTTACAGAGGTTGCCTGTATAAGCGCAGACAGGCTCATAAATGTGAGTGGCGCTGGTCGCATTTTACCGCGCTAATCCTCCTTCACTGGTTTATTGGCATTATTTCTATTTGTTTCGCTAACGCTCTCGGATTTATACAACAGACGACTGTTGTAAACTGTTTAATAAAAAAATTAAATAAATAATCAGTGGTAAATACTGCCATCTAGCTTCCGAACCCCCACAACACAGAAGAATTAGCCTAGGTCCGATTAAAACAACCGGCATGAGCCGACTGACAGAGCCGAGGAGCACTTGGACATGTTTTTGAGAAAGAAGAACTGTGCAGGAGATCAATAAGACGTTCATCTGGCAATTATTTTCATTAGAAGGTAAGACTCTCAGGCCTGTCAAAGTACATCGCACATTTAGTCAAAGCTTAGCTTAGCGCTTAGCTGTTTGTCTCGGTAAGGTTTAGGTTTATTAGAGTAATAAATTGTCATTGAGCATTTAGTTTATGAGAAATGAGTCCTGTAAAAAGCTTGTTTACAGTTTCTCTCACACTAAAACAAAGCTTTTCCTGAAACTCTCAATAATCTTTCCTTGTGTAACTTTTGGAGGAGAGAAAACTAATTAGTCAGTCAAAAAGAACAAATAAAATAGTCAGCATCTACTTTTTCATACAAATAACTTTGTCTTCTTAGCCAAGAAAATATTTAGCAGAAAGTAACAATGTGTCAAAAGAATCTTTTAAGCCTAAATTACGTCTTCAGCTGGTGATAGTAGGCTGGGTGCAGTGCCACAAAACGCCAAAGATGGCGCCCTTGTTCAAAACCTTTGCAACTTACGCCATGCTCCTTTAAATCAAAATAAAAAATAATAATAATGCACTTTAACTTTTACTCATTTTAATGACAAGTCACACTTTTTCTTCCCACCGAGCACGTCCTGAACTCGTGTGTGTTTGAGGCAGCTTTACATGGCCTATTCAAAATCCTAAACCAGCATCATGCAGGGCAGTATCTTTCCTAGAGCAAACCAGCCCAGCTAAGCCAAGTAACAGGGGGCATGTCTAAAACCACGTGATCTGCGAATGTGAAGCTTCACTTTTGGGAAGATGACGTCATCGCTTCATTTACAAGTACAGAGTCACTTCACTCACGTTCCCACACAACACTGCTTTCATTCACTTTTATCTACAGAATTTGCATTATTTTTTGTTTTGCTTTTAGATGTAAAAGAAGTCTTTCTAGTTACAAAACATGGCCTGTTTCACACACTTATTATGGTGTGTAGGTTATCAGACTTTCATTGGCCAAACCTATACTGTTAACGTTTTTTTGGTGCGATTTTTGCACAGCTTGTAACGTGTGCGTTTCCAGTGAGAGACGTGGTTGTTTCATGGCACCGTTTGGCAGAGGTGGTTCAGAAAGTGCTTCATGTTGGCGGAGCTGTACTAAAGCGACACAGGCTGTGTGCTTTGTTCTGCTGCAGACTCTGGTCTAATTATGTTGAAATCTGTTTAATATTAAATGATTCATGGATATCAAAGTTTAATTTTAAAGTGGCGCTTCCCCACTTTCAACAAAAGTATGTAGCCTAACAAATGGTACATAATAGAGCTCAGTCTTTACGTGTGGTCGCCGTGCTCACTTGTGACTCAACATAGACACTGCAGAATATTTTATGAGCAGGCTACAGACATGAACACATAAACAATATATATTTTCAACACCTTACATGATTGATTGTCTCATTTGGCTTATGACACTGCACCATTTAACGTTTGTTACATTCAATGACCACTTTGACACGTACCGGTACAATTGTCTGAAAGCCTCGAGTGGTTCATCACGAACATGAGGATATCAGTCCAAAAGTGGATTTAAGGATGTGGAAGTGTTGTGATGAGTAAAGAGAGCCAGATGCATGAGGAGTTTACACAGAGCTAAGCCACAGAGTCAATACTTTAAATATCTCTCACAATTGTGGCAGTTTAAAGAGTTCCATGAAGTGTGCCGTTGTTTGGTTTCTGTCTGGTTCACCTTTACATTTCAAATTATTTATATTTTTTAAGATTTTCTTTTTTTTTTTCTCTAGCTTCTCTTCTTTTTTGTAACTTTGCCTTTTGAAAATTGTCCACCATTGCTAGAGTTTTGGAGACATTTTTTTTACAAACTTTAGTTTAAGCCAAAAGTTTCATAAATCAGCTCAGTTTCTCTCAGTCGTGTCATTTACAAATGTGCTGTCCTTATGTTCTATTTTAACGGCTGTAAAAATATAGTACATTGTCAATTTTTCAAAAAAAATGTTTCCTTAAAATTAGTTAATCCACTTCTGTTGTCTAAAAATACCAAATTAAAAAAATCCTAAACGTTATCCTTAACCTACCTTAACCTTTTTTAATGGGACACAAGGATTAAACAGAAATGTCCAACACTGTATTTATCAAAACAGTTCATTTGACCAAATAAATCTGTTTACAACCCTAAATGTTTATGCCAAACTATCTGAGCACACACAGCTTGAAACATGGTGCAAATGTGACTGAGGTCAACTCTTCCCAGATCCAACCCTGGTAAACAGTTGGAACAGCACAAAAAAAAAAAAAAAAAAACTACTACAAATATATGGATTTTTGTTGTTGTGTACCAATAAGTATGCTCCTGCTCTCTCCGGCGACGGCCTCGCTGTGGTTTCCATGGTGATGCTCTACCCCGGTGCTGTGCCGGACACATGCTCCCAGGTCCAGCTGGTCCAGGAGAGAGGGGCACAGCAGGGCAAAGTCCCCCGGAGTCAGGCGTCCCTCTGAGGCCAGACCGTGAGAGGCCAGGAAGGTGGAGGCGTTCAGGCACTGTGGGAAAAAGCACAGGCACGCAGATACGCTATCAAATACAGCACAACACAACACATATGTACAGTCTGTATGTATGTGTGTGCAGACATACTGTACACGTATGTACAGTCTGTATGTATGTGTGCAGAAATACTGTACACGTATGTACTGTATGTATGTGTGTGTGCAGACATACTGTACATGTATGTACAGTCTGTATGTATGTGTGCAGACATACTGTACACATATGTACAGTCTGTATGTATGTGTGCAGACATATGTACATGTATGTACTATATGTATGTATGTATGTATGTATGTATGTGTGCAGACATACTGTACACATATGTACAGTCTGTATGTATGTGTGCAGACATACTGTACACATATGTACAGTCTGTATGTGTGTGTGCAGACATACTGTACACATATGTACAGTCTGTATGTATGTGTGCAGACATACTGTACATGTATGTACTGTATGTATGTGTGTGTGTGTGCAGACATACTGTACATGTATGTACTGTATGTATGTGTGTGTGTGTGCAGACATACTGTACATGTATGTACTGTATGTATGTGTGTGTGCAGACATACTGCACACATATGTACAGTCTATATGTTGTGTGCAGACATACTGTACATGTATGTACTGTATGTATGTGTGTGTGCAGACATACTGTACATGTATGTACTGTATGTATGTGTGTGTGCAGACATACTGTACACATATGTACAGTCTGTATGTATGTGTGCAGACATACTGTACATGTATGTACTGTATGTGTGTGTGTGCAGACATACTGTACACATATGTACAGTCTATATGTATGTATGTATGTGTGCAGACATACTGTACACGTATGTACAGTCTGTATGTGTGTGTGCAGACATACTGTACATGTATGTACTGTATGTATGTGTGTGTGCAGACATACTGTACACATATGTACAGTCTGTATGTGTGTGTGCAGACATACTGTACACATATGTACAGTCTGTATGTATGTGTGCAGACGTACTGTACACATATGTACAGTCTATATGTATGTATGTATGTGTGCAGACATACTGTACACGTATGTACAGTCTGTATGTGTGTGTGCAGACATACTGTACACATATGTACAGTCTGTATGTATGTGTGCAGAAATACTGTACATGTATGTACTGTATGTATGTGTGTGTGCAGACATACTGTACATGTATGTACTGTATGTATGTATGTGTGCAGAAATACTGTACATGTATGTACTGTATGTATGTATGTGTCAGACATACTGTACATGTATGTCTGTGGATGTACCAGTATTAGCCACAAGGGCTCATTTCCATCTGTATTCTCTGGACAGATGGTGAAATAGTCACCTTGAACTGTGAGAATAAAAGTTACAGGAATGGCACATCCAAATACATACTGTATCATGAGATAAAACAACACACAGACAAAAAGGCCATTATACACTCATGACATGACACACCCATGGCAAAAGGACACACAGTACGCTCGTGTTCTCAGGTTTGAGAGGTTTTGCAACATGTGTTTTGAACACACTAGGACTTGGCATTAAATGAAATTAATTCAATTAATTAATTTGGGTGTTTAAAAATCGACGATGTGAAAAAGAGCCTTATGTTAAAATGAAGGTCAGTGCGCTGTGACCCAACCGCGCTCTGAGTGGACAGCTTCAGTGGCTTTGTCGAGCTCTACCACAAGGCTCTTAGAAAGAACAGACAAACAACAATAACAGCCGCGAGTAACCTCTCAGAGGTAGTTTATAACTTAATCGTAAAAGTTAAGAGTCTGTTGTTTCTCTGTAGGTCAATGCAGCTGCTTTCAGAAATGTTCTGGAAATGTTGGCTCATTCTTTATAGGTGTTTTAAAACAATATGAGCACCTAATAAAATAAAAAGGGGGGGGGGGGGGGGGCAGTGTTGCAACTCTAGTTCTAAAGCTCTTTATGGTGGCCACACGACAAACATATTACAAACATATTGCCTGAGTTTGAGCTTATATCACTTGTTTGATTCGTTTACTACCTAAAAATACAAACCTCACAGACGTTAAATCTTTGAAAAAATGTTTTATTATTTTTTAAGCGCCTTGTGCAATGTTTGGCCTATGAAAAAGCTCAGAAGTTGGGGAAAGGCCGATCTCAAAATAAACATTTCCTTGATAAAGAACGCAAGCAGAATCTAACAGTGCACTAGTGGTTACTGCGCTGTCCAAAGACTGGAAGGTTTGTGAAAACAAGGTGGAATTATAGTTTCACTGAAAACATAAACACACCTGTGGAGCTTTGTTCTTTTAAAACAATAAACCCATTCTGTGAGGATTGTAAAAGGTTAGTCCTGTTCATATGCACCGCTCCTAGTTCAGTACAAATCTCCACGATAACAGAGCGTTTCCACTAGCTCTACTCTACTCTACAGACTTCTAACAGAGTGTTTCCACTAGCTCTACTCTACTCTACAGACTTCTAACAGAGCGTTTCCACTAGCTCTACTCAGCTCTACTCTACAGACTTCTAACAGAGCGTTTCCACTAGCCCTACTCAGCTCTACTCTACAGACTTCTAACAGAGTGTTTCCACTAGGGCTGTACTCAATGTATCGATACGGGGATATATCGTGACAAGCTCATTGGCAATACGCGTATCGTTACAAAGAGGTGTATCGGGATACGTATTGGCATACCTAAATTCATATAATTTACACTTTTGAACCTGGACTGCAGCTTTAAAGTTGAATCTATTGAGCTGAACAATGGCTTATTTGTAAGATACTTGTATCTAACATAAAGAGTAGTTAGAAAATGCAATTCCTCTGCATTTGACACTTGATAGGTGACATATTGAGGAAATTATATCTGCATATACGTGTATCAGGATACGTATCGTGACCTCTGTATCGGGATACGTATTGTATCGGAAGGCTCTTGGCAATACCCAGCCCTAGTTTCCACTAGCCCTACTCTACAGACTTCTAACAGAGTGTTTCCACTAGCCCTACTCACTCTACTCTACAGACTTCTAACAGTGTGTTTCCACTAGCCCTACTCAGCTCTACTCTACAGACTTCTAACAGAGTCTGTCCTCTAGCCCTACTCACCTCTACTCTACAGACTTCTAACAGAGTGTTTCCACTAGCCCTACTCAGCTCTACTCTACAGACTTCTAACAGAGTCTGTCCTCTAGCCCTACTCACCTCTACTCTACAGACTTCTAACAGAGTGTTTCCACTAGCCCTACTCAGCTCTACAGACTTCTAACAGAGTGTTTCCACTAGCCCTACTCAGCTCTACTCTACAGACTTCTAACAGAGTCTGTCCTCTAGCCCTACTCAGCTCTACTCTACAGACTTCTAACAGAGTGTTTCCACTAGCCCTACTCAGCTCTACTCTACAGACTTCTAACAGAGTGTTTCCACTAGCCCTACTCACCTCTACTCTACAGACTTCTAACAGAGTGTTTCCACTAGCCCTACTCGGCTCTACAGACTTCTAACAGAGTGTTTCCACTAGCCCTACTCAGCCCTACTCTACTCTGCCCTGTTATTTCCTAACTGAAGTCATTTGTTCAAACTGAGTCAATCATGCTAGTTGTTAGCTTGCCTATATAATGTTTACCATTTAAAGAGCCAGAAACAGCTGAAAATGGTTTTAGCCAGACCAATAATCATCTGGGATGGATTCAAGGTTGGGGCAGCTATGTGTTTGGTGACTTTAGAATAAAATTTCAAAAAAGACAACAACAAAATAACTACTAGCTATCTAAAATGTATTTATTTATTGTATTTTTTTGCTAATTCCACAAGTGATCAGAGTTTGTGAATGACGTTGCAGGTTAGGCGTTATACTGCCGACGTGTACGTGACCTGTGTATCATACTTTCAACTGCCTGGTGCACGCGGCTCGTTGGCGCTGCTCTGTTCCAGTGAGCGACGGTGCAGTGTCAAACACAAGCGGAGAGACGCAAACGCGAAAATGTATCAATATCGCGCGACGCACAATCAAAGCAGGACCGAAAAGGTGTGTGAACGAGACTCAAAAACGGGTCTCGGTACCCATCCCTAAAAGTGGCATCAAAAAGCTGTACTGAAATCTTGCATGCACCTTCACTTCCAGTCGAATCAAATGGAAAATCTGGCCTGATGATACCTTTGACCATTAAACCATGTCCTAGGGTTGTCAAAAGATCCATTCCCTCATACTAATCGATACTAAAACTGGTATGGATACTCGTTTTAACAAGCATCGATGTTTCTTTAAACTTGAGTGGCGCAGCTCCGTCACAGAAAACTGCCTCTTTCAGCCAGAGCAGCAGAAAGAAGATTTGGCCAGAGAGCTGCTCTTTTCCACACTTATACAACAAAGTGTGAGCTCTCTGTCAGTCCAAGAATTATGTTTTAAGCCCTTATGATCACAGAGAAACGTCTGGTTAAGTCCTTAAAAGCATATTCGTGTTGATGGGCCAAACGAGTCGACGCGTGTATGGAGCACTAGAAATCAACATGTGTGCCACTTTAAGAAAGGTCATGTGAGCAACACATCTACGGCGTCTTGTGGGTCACATGTGTCAACGCTGGAGCGAGCGTTTCTGACGTCCTCGTTTGATTTTGACACACAAAGCTGTTTCTGAGCGTGAGGAAAGATAACTCTGTGCTGCACTGTCTGGCCAAAAATGATTAGGGACTTTAAATGTGCAGATTGACAGAGCCATAAGCAACTAAATAATTAATCACAAGCAAATGTTCAACAGCAAAAGGCTGTTAAAACTGGCATCGATACTCGATACTCGTTTGAACAAGTATCGATCTTTCTTTAAACTTCCGCGTGGCAGCTCCGTCACAGAAAAGCTGCGCCAGGTCCTTTCAGCCAGCGCAGCAGAAAGAGGGTTTTGCCCAGAGAGCTGCTCTTTTCCACACTTACACAGCAAAGTGTGAGCTCTCTGTCAGTTTTTAAATTATGTTTCTAGCCTTTATTATCGCAGAGAAACGTCTGGTTAAGTCCTTAAAAACATATTGTGTTTAGTTTGAAGTCACCGTGACCGCAACGCGAACCTCGCGCTGAACACCCGCGGTAAATAATCTGACAACAAACGTCACGTCTTTACCTCCAAACTGTCACTAATTGTACTTTTAGTCATTATCATTTCATTTCATTTAGTTTATCACAATCGAGGCTGACTTTTCAAACGGAGGAAAGAAAGGCAGCTCTGCCCTGCACTTTCACTGCACTCGCTAAGCCCGCCCCTTCTCCTCTGAACCATTAGAAATGAATGAAGAAAGATCAAATACTGCAGATATAGTCTATATAAACTGTATAAACAGCAAATGTGTCTGATAATGGAACAGCCTAGTCTCTATAGTCTTAATGTAAAGACTAATACTCCATTAAAATTATATATTTATTAAAGACATAAAAAAAATTCTAAAATAAAACGGAAAAATTATATCATAATAACAATTTTTTAAAAAGTTGGCACCGTGGTATCGAAATGGGTATCGAGTATCGAGTTTGAAATTTTAGTATCGTGACAACACTAGTATGCAAAGTAAATAAAAAGGTATCCTCTGTTAGTAATGCGTCTCACCAGCTGTAACTTAAAAGCACGTCACTGATTGAGCCAAATGTTTTACCTTAGGGTCTACACTGGGTCGACCCAGTTTGGGGAATGGGTTACAAACACGTTGACGTCCCTACCTGTAACTGATCCACCGTAGCGTCTCTGTCGTGTGGCTGGAGCTCGGAGCGGCCTGACGTCTGCAGGGAGGTGATCAGGCTGCTGGTCGGCTCCTCTCGCTTCACTCGGCGCGCTCCAGACGTCGTGTTGCTTTCAGGGACCTCGTTCGTCTCAAACTCATCTGGTTTTGTATCGCCTTCACTCGAAAACCTCTCGTTAGGCTGGTCGGTGTGGTTGTGATTGTGGTTGGTATGGTTGGTATGATGATGGTGGTGGTGGTGATGATGATGTTTGTGGTGGTTGTGGCTGTGGTTGTGGTGGTTGTCATGGTGATGGTGGTGGCCTGGTTTCTCGTGGTGCTGGACAGTCACAGTTCGGATGCGTTCCAGACCCAGGCTCTGCAGCAGACGTTTGAGTCCGGCCAGGGAGATGGAGCCGTTCTCCCATATCTGCAGCACACACAGAAAAAAACGATGGAAGTCGGAATGTCAAACTTTACAACTGAATTATGCAGAATAGTCTTTCCATTCTACATATGTACAGAGCTTTGTAAACATACTGTATTTTCTGGACTCTCAGTCACACTTTTCTTTATCGTCTGACTGGAGGTGCAGTTAAAACAGAATTTGTGAATAACTATTACAGGTTCTGACCAGACTTGAGCTCTCTCTGCTTCCCATACGCAGCGAGGGACAAATGTCAGTGAATCCTCGTCATGAGCACTGTTCCATCAGTGAAACTACCACACTTACGCCTGCAAGTGCGGAGCTAATAGTTATAAGAGTGCAGACACGGAAACTGCAGACTCATGAACTACACTCATGAGAGCGGATAGGACTTCATTTAACAGAAATAGCGGGACAGAGAGTGTTGATTCGGTCTGATTTTAAGAAGATCAGTTCTCTTGACCATGATCGCTTGAAAGACAAACACCGATGTTTATTCAGATTCATTGACACAATGAAAACGTGCAGCTGCATTTCAACAGCAGATTCTCGGGGTCGGGCTAGAGTCATTGTGACGCCCAACATTCAGGCTGAATTTGGCACCTGCAATCTTGGTCTTGTCTCGACCTATAAAAGTACCGGACTTGTCTCGATCTTGACCTATAAAAGTCTCGGTCTTGATCCTCAGTGGTCTTGGAATTCTGGTCTCAGTGTGGCCTTTACTACTACACTAACAGAAGAAGCAAAGTGAAGGAAAATTTTCTGAAGAATGAATGAAGAAGTGTTGTTTATGCACAGAGAGATGGAACTAACACGGGGAGTTTCAGGAGCGTCTGGCTGCGGGCATGTACAGCCCCTACGCAGACCTCTTGCCACAGACCAAAAACACCTCTTCGTCCACACCATTTATGCACGTGGCTATGCAGCAAATGTGTATCATTTTCAACATTTATGCCCCAAAGACGGGAAGGTTAGGGTTAGGATTAGAGCTGGGGTTTAATCAGGTAACCTATGTAAGCTTACAGCTTTGTGAAAAGTCTAGAGTTGCCAGTTTGTATGGAGAGCTTTCTCCAGCCTGTGTGAGAGGTGGGCGGGACAAGGTAGACCTGCAGCCAGATGCCTCTTGGGAGTTTGGGCAAAACAGGAGATGTGTGGAACTTCAGTTTCAGTCATTTTTTGATAAGTTTGTAGTTTTGTCTCATGCCAGCGACTAGAGTTGACAAGTCCGCTTCTTTATAGGGACTATGGGATTATTTTTTTGGAAAGTCACTTGTGAATTCTGACAGTTGCGGATTGCGTTTTTTTCAAAACCATTAACCTTTGTTTTGCTGTGACACATAATATTTCATTATTTGATTATTTTAATTACTTTTTTATTGAAGGTCTGAAGTCGCTTGTTTTGGTCTTTATTTCAAAGGATAAGTCGCTTGATGCTCTCTGAAAATCTGGCAACCCTGCCAACGACCCTCCGGCCTTGAGCAGGAGCGAGATAGAAAAACTCGCCCCATATCTTTTTTTGGTCAAATTTTGTAAAAATAAATTTTCTCAAAAAGTGAAACATTTAGTCCAGAAAATATGGTATTTATGGCCAAAGATTTATATCACAGAAGCAGGGCTTATCAAATCTGGAGATGTGTTTTCGATGTGGCATCACCAAACTTCGAAGTGAAAAGATCTCGTCTGCTCTTGTCACGAGTTTGCGAGCAGAACCAGCACACAGACAGCAGTGTTTGACAGACCTGTTGAAGAGGGCCTCCAGGTGCACTTTGCGGCTGTGCTCTGCCTTCTGTCGGTCGGTCACAGCGGACGGTGAAGGCACAGTGGGTCCACAGTCTGACCCACTGCTGGTGTCTGCAGGAGTACACACCACCAGCAGTACGAGAGTCCAGCAGCCACGCCACATGTCCTGCACAACACCAGACATCAGTGAAGGAGAGTACATGAGCCTCACAGTGTATCAAGTATCAGTGATCAATAAAATGCCTTTGTAAAAGCTAAATCAACAGAAACATCAGACTGTGCAATAGTTTTCTCAAACTCTGTTCTAAGCCTCCTTTTGCATGACTTACTGCAGCAATGCGACAAGACCTGGAGGAGATATTATAGAATACTTTTGTTTTCCAGAGATACCATTACTTTTTGTTTGAGTTCATATTTAATTTGAAGGCTTTTTGCCCCACTATCTATTATTTAAAAGGAGAAGATTTTGTGCATTCCTGAGAACTGGTACATTTCCCACTTGTAAAAATGTACTGGAACAACACTCGAACTAGTACATACCAGTAAGACCTGAGGTCCATAATCTTTACATATGAGTCGATTCAGTTCAAGCACTTTGAACTGGGAACTGTTTTTTTTTTTTTCCCCAACTGGGAATTAGTTGCCTGGAACACAACAATATGCTGTCTTTATTTTGATGATTGCCAATGTTTTGTGTTCAAATATTTTTTTTGGTTGTAAAATTAAATTTCTTAAAAACTTTATCTTGATAAACAAAAAAACAAACAAACAAACAAACAAAAGAGCAAATTTACAGTTTACAGTGTTCATAAAATTGTTCTAACAAAAGAATAAAACACTTTATTTAATTACTTTTAGTGGAAACCCAGCTTTCTCAGTTCTGATAACAATTCCGGTACTTTAGATTTAAGTATCTGCCGATACTTGATATCATCTGTATTGGCAGACTTAACAACTAAAACTGAATGACACGTTAACATGAGACAATCTGGATCAACACCAGTCAGTAAATCAGTCTCATTATTCCTATTTAAAGACACAACAATGATATAGGCTGAACCGATATCATGGAGCTGAGATGTGAAATGTCCTGGATCGATATATCGGATCGGTGCAGCCCTAGTTTTGCAGATACTAAATAAAAACAAGTGAAAATCTTTTAAAATCTTCATTGTGATTTTTTTGAGGTCAAAGGTTATTTTCAACTCGGGCATCAGAATTATTTTCCAGTTTCCCAGTAGTAACTAGTACTACGACATTAAAGGGTGTTCATTTGCTATTTCCCTCTCAATAAGTGGTATTTCCCACATTTCCCACACCAAATAAAAGCAGCATTAGTCTTGTCCTTAACAAAAACAACCTGTTTAATCCAGTTACTTTTAACCTAATTGAGTATAATTTCCACAAATACTTTTTACTCTAACTTGAGGTATTTTTTGGATCAATATTATTTATCTATCACCTCTGATCATCATAAGTAACTTTATCTATCACCTCTGATCATAGGGTTAGAATCTCATCTGTTCTGTTTGGTTAATATTTTTAAAGCAGATATGACATAGGCTAATACCACTTTCTTTTTTTTTTTTTCACCTAGTTTGGTGCAATAGTCCTCCTTGTGTTATATATTTTTAATACTTATCTTAGTGGGTGTGTTGTCTGGCTGTTGGGTGTACTATTTTAATGTATTGTAAAGCACTTTATGTTACACTTTCTGTATGCAAATCGTTTTATAAATAAAGCTGTATTTGATTACTCAAATCAATTATTCTAATGAATTGCAAGAGATAATTTTATATTTAGCAAAAATGTAATTGCCAACAACAAATAATGGTTACTTAGGTTAAAGCTTTGAGGATAGTGTATCTAAACTGGATCCATCCTCACTTCTGCAGCCCAGACTGTCACTGTCATCTCGTTTAAAACCCCGGAACTGTGTTTCTGTGTCATTGTGAACATTGTGATCTATTGCGGACTCATCACTCCACAGTCATTAGTCATTGTTTAAATCCAGGCGTGGTGTCATATTTGTAAATCCTTTTAGCTGTCCTCAAAACGCCCCGCTTAACATACTGTAGTTAGCTTCACGTTAGCTTCACGTTAGCATGTAGCTCTGCCTGGCTGCGGGCGCTAACAGATGGCACAAGCCGAGCGTGTGAGGCCCGGGCCCGGTCACATGCTACCACCACAAGCCTTTCCATCGCCTTCGTGGGCCTATGGAAGTATTTCAGAAACACTAAAGTCATCATTTCAGTGCGTTTAAGCCCGTTTGGTAGCACCGCGGATGTGCACACCGCGGAGGTAAACAGAAACACGTTGTTTTGTGCGCTCGGCTCTAAAGCGGTCTCAAAGCAGTGCCGTGTGCAGTGCTGAGCTGACCGTGTGCACGTAGCCTTTGAGCAAACCCGGGAACGGAGCCGCACACGCCAGCACTGCTCCGCAAAAACACTCCGTACAGCGGGGTTTGGGACACTTACCGGGGTTGAAGCGAGCGGTGTACCGTAACAAAAGCTCCTAGTGTCGCCTCGGAATGCCTCCTGTGTGTTTAGTCGGCGGAATCAGTCCTGCTTTGGTCTGCTTTGGTTTAACATAGGCATGAGCCAGGGGCGTTCACGCGCTGTCGGAAATGTGACGTGCTCGGTCAGAAGGAGGGAAAGCACACGATTGCGATGAGTGAGGAGAGAACAGCAAACAATAAACTTAATTCCTTCTGTTTGAACATTAGAACAACCAACATTGTATATGCCAATCATAACAGGGTCATAAAAACAGCAACGCATTAAAGTATTCTACTTTTTTCTATATTATATCCCTGGTGGTGATAATATTCCGTGTTGGGAGTCCGAGTAACTCATTACGAAGAACTAGTTACTGTAATGTATTGCCCTTTTCAAATAACTCATTAGGGCCTATTTATAAAAAGGTCGATACAATATATCTCACCGAAAACGACATTTCAGGACCAAAACATCACTAAAACAGGCCTACTCTCTGTTGACTTAAAAGTGAATCAAAAATTATGAGAAAAATGTGTTGTGACATCACAATTCCATAAATTAATTAGTATATAATAACGTGTAAATGTAACAGAATTTTATTAAACAACATGTTAACAACTGTGTGATGTACTCAGTGCATTTTTAGACAGAAATATTGTATAACAAATGTATTACAAGTAGTAATAATAATGTATCACAATATTACAGAAATACCCAACACTGATAAAATCGCAATAAAATTATTATCATCGATTTATATTTTTTTTATTTTATTTTGTGATATATACCAGTAACTCTCTGTCCACCACTTGTCCTGATTAAATTTAGGACTTTAGGAAAATGTGTTTAGAATGTGTGTGTCATGATGCCAAATAGTGGCAATAGTTTTTTTTTTCTTCTTCTTACACTGTTCTTAAAATGAGATAACTAAAATTATATGTCGCTTCATATCTGGTGATTTTTGCAGGTGACTAGATTCACCCTTTATATTAAAAAAAAACACCATTGTATTCGTATATTTTAGGCATTATTTATTTCAGCTGACCTTCACTTGAGTGTTGCCTGAAAAATATTGTGAAGACAACCTTCTCTGTAAATAACAGATTTCTTATTTTGCTTACAAGTGCTCTTTTTCTACACATTTTTTTTCTTACATTTTATGAGTAAACAAAGCATGTTATAGGGCTGGCGATATTGACAAAAATACATATCGCTTCAGCAAATTGTGAAGAAAGTCCGAATAGGTCCAAATTGACTCCACAGCACGCCATGATAAAAACTGTTTGAATAGTGCAGTCAGGAGTTAGCTGTATGTTTCCTATATCTTTGTAGTCTTTGTATGTTTTTCATAAACAGCTAGAGTCCGTCATTTCCCTCGTTGTTTCCCGTCGTTAGGATGTACGGATTCACCAAACAGAGCTTTCAGAAACTCTCAAAAACTTAAAATCTATTTTGTGCTTCTCTCGTTGATTCTGCAGAAACCCACCATGTTTTTCAGTTCCATGTGATATTTTAAAATGTCGTTTTTTCATTGTAAGCATGCCATAATCACACGGGAGTCGATGCATGTCCCTGATTGACTATTTAACAAAGAGGTGGGCAATTATTTTTTCCTGCGGGCCATATTCGAACCGGGATAGGTAGTGGAGAGCCGGACAACGGTCACTGGTGTAACACATCCTCATTATTGCAGCACATTTTTGTCAATCACAGGGTTTTTAATCTAATATTTTATTTTATTGGACAACAAGCAAACACACTTCCTCCAGAACCAAGTTAATAAAACAAAAGTAGTATAAAGAGTAAAACTTATTCTCAAAAATGTGCTGGGGGTCACATTTTGGGCCGCAGTTTGCCCAGGTCTGATTTAACCTGTCAATCACTCCCACAGAAATGCAAAAGAGGGACACGATGGCTGACGTATTTTTCACTGTTAAAATCACTTTTCTCAGAGCTCTGACTGTGATCTACAGTCTGATGTTCGTATTTTGTTGTAGCTATTTTGTCAATGTCAATATCGATGTCAACTTTATTTGTATAGCACATTTACAACAACAAGGGATGCCCAAAGTGCTTCACATGCACGACAATAAAACTTACAGAAAAACCAAATAGAGAATCAATTAAAAAAGTACATAAAATAGTACAAAATAGTAAGGTGCCTCAGCTCAGCTTGTGTTAAAAGCCAGTGCATAAAGGTGCGTTTTTAGCAATGATTTAAAGTGCTCTAGTGACTCAGCAGCTCTAACATACAAGGGCAGGTTGTTCCAGAGCCTGGGCCCTGGTCTCCTCTGCTCTTGAGGTGAGACTTGGGCACCTCCAAGAGAAGCTGAGAGGACGACCACATGGAGCGAACTGGCACATGAGGAGTAAGCAACTCACACAAATATGAAGGAGCCACACCATTTTAGACATAAGTAACATTTTAAAATGAATTCTCTGAGCAACTGGAAGCCAGTGCAGTGAAGCAAGAACTGGTGTAATATGATGCTGACGTTACCAGTGAGCAGGTGAGCAGCAGCATTTTGGACCAGCTGCAAACGTTTGACAGAGGCCAAGTCCATACCGCAATATAAAGAGTTACACTAGTCGAGGCGAGTTGTAATAAAAGCGTGAATAACTCTTTCAAAGTCCTTGGGAGGCAGATAGGATTTAACTTTCGATAAAAGTCTTAATTGAAAAAAGCACTGACTTGTTTGTCCAGTTTACAGGAAGAATCTAAGTACACACCAAGATTTTTAACAAATGGAAGATTAAAAGAAGACAGAGGACCAAGCACACTGTCCATGCTTTCTAGGACAGTGGGATCACCAAAAACAACCTGTTCAGTTTTGATCTAATTTAAGTGCAGAAGATTTAAAGCCATCCAGTCTTTAATGTCTCTGAGATATGCAACAGACTCTCAAATGAAGACTCATTGGTCTGTAGGGGCACACAGATCTGCACATCATCAGCAAAACAATGAAACGAAATATTGTACTTTCTAAAAATCAATCCCAATGGAAGCAAATAAATGCTAAAAAGAACTGGACCTAAAATTGAACCCTGAGGTACACCACAGTTCAATGGGACAGTTTTAGACTGGTGAGGACCAAGATGAACAGAGAAAGTTCTTTCTGACAAGTAAGATTTAAACCATTTAAACTTGCTGGAAACATGTTTAAATCCCATAGGTTTCATACATGCTTAGTTCCTTGCTATATTTGTGTCATTGTTGCCATAGTTACCAGTCTATGATTTTCTTATTGCAAATGTAAACAGGAACATGAATAAATCATAACCGGGTTATTCGTGCGCATGTAAACACACTCAGTCATTCATTGGACAAAATCATAATTATATGGAATGAAGTCACAATGGATGAGCTTACCTTTTCAGACAGTGGATATTCTCCAGCGTGTCAAAAGTTCAAACTGTACGACTTGTCATATTAGTTTAAGATGACTAACATAACTTATAGTTTGTTTGCTAAAACTTTAAAACAACAAGGAAAGCTTAAAGTTTTTATGCAAATCCAGCTTTGCTCTGGCGTGTCGTGTTGACTTTGGAGGAGCTCTGAACTCTTCTGCGTGATCACTGGGCCCTCACACCTCTGTCATTACAGGGGCCCCTCACTGTCAGCATGGGGCCCCGTAGGCTTGTTTAAAAGAGCTTTTCAAAGGCTTTTTTGATCCTGTGCCTTGATACAATCGACTGGGAGCCATGAATAATCCCACTTGAAATCTGCTACTTTTGGACTCCTGATTCTCTTTCCACTTCATCTCCTTTTTCCCCTGATCGAGTTTGTGAGAAGTATATTTATTGACCATTTAAATAAAGTTGATAAAATAGTGACAAATCAATGCTAAATGAAAATGTCTTCAATAATTTTCAGTCTGTTTAGCTGCACTCTGGTCTTAATGGAGCTTTGTCAACCTTATTATGGACATGGTTGTTATTGCGATTTGGACATGCCTGATCTGATCCATGTAACACAGGTAGTTAAGCTCTGATGAAAATGTGGTCAAGCTGGTCTGGGACCAGTTTTGAAGCTGTTTTAAAACTTTCCTGAAGCCACTTTTGAAGCTGCTTTAAAACTTTCCTAGAGAAAGTTTTGGAGCTGCTTTAAAACTGTGCAGAAGCCAACTTTAGAGTGTAGTTAAAGTTCTGGGGCCAGTTTCAGAACTGCGGTAGATTTTTTATAGAAATCTTAAAGTGATCAGGAGTCTAACCTACAAACACATAAGTCCACCACAGCTGAAGTGGTTGTTTCTGTTTCCCTCAGCCTACAGGAGAAGACTGGACATGTTATGAGACCTCCAGACAGAGGTACAGGCCCAGAGAGGATGTGCATCTCTGAAGAGATGCACATCCTCTGTGTGATTGCTTTAAGATCTCCAAGTATACACAACCAGAAGTAAAAAACTACTGGAATAAACCAATAACTACGATAAACCCATTTCACAAATCAAGATTTTTAGAAATAGACCCAAAATGTATTTTTGTCATGTACATCCAGACTTTATTATACATTTATTCTACAGTTGTTCAGAAACCCAAACAAATGAAAATGATCTCTCACAGAGTAGAAAGTGGGGTGATTTGTGCCAGTGGAGAAGTTGTGCCACCACCACGTTTCCAAAGAACCATATGGAAGAAATGTGTCATGTGACCTCACATTATTGAAGACTTAGACATTTATCTTGTTCTGTCACGAGGGGAGCCTGACTGCAGGAGAAATAAGATCATTTAAGTTGAAAAAATAATACTTTTTGCCCTTCACAGTAAAAAATTCTATGATCTAGGTTTTTTGATTGTTGTGTCTGAACAGTTTAGACAGGTTTGTAAATGTATCACACATTGTTAGTGCTTTGGTAAACTACATTTTGAATCTATAGTTAACATGATGTTAGCTCAGATCTGACAGATGATGCACTTTTTCTAAAATGGTGGAGTTTGGGTGATTTGTGCCGAAGAGCCTGGGTTCAGTTGTGCATCTGTGCCCCCATTAATGAAGAATTGAAAATGTTTTATTTATGTAATTGTGTCATTTTATCACAAAATCAATCTTAATTTTACATCAAACGTAGATGGAAAATTAGGATTCAAGAGAACTTAACTCGCCATCAAGCAAGTTTAATTCTGAGCAGATATGTTCATGTGCTCGGTCTTTTTCATTCATTAATGTTTACAGTTTATAAAATAACTTTAACCTCAAATTTAAGTGGAAAATGTCTAATGAGTTTGTTTAGCTTCGCTTGTATAAATCAACTGTTTCTGAGATTAAAATAAATAAACTATTTTAATTGAATAATAAATGACACGAGTTGTTTTCAAAAAGCTGTATTTCTTAAATACTATATTTCAGATCAAAAAGGATTGTTTCCCTGAAATATGTGTTCATGTTGTAGTTTGAAGAATTGACTACTATCATGGTCTCTGAAGTAAAAACTGGCACAACTCACTCACCCCACTTTCCCCTATCTATAACATTAACAAGAAATATATATAGTTTGTTTATTGAGTTAAAACCTCACTTTCAAACGCTCATGAATGCAATAAAACTATTCATAGACTGTGCATCAAAGCTGTGTGTCTTTTTTTTTTTTTTTTGCATGACAGAATCAAGGTTTATAGCCTACCGTGCATAAAAGTATTTTAGAGTGAATATAATGGTGCGTTCCAGGCAACTGGGAACTGGTATATGTCCCACTTCCCACTAAAAATGCGCTGGAACGCCACTCGAACTGGTTAATCCCACTTGTGAACTGGGACCTGGTCGAGGAAGCCCCACTTCACATACGAGTTCAACAATAACCACAATTGGCTGAGTGCAGTTGTCTTGTTTTGGTTTAAAATACTACATCCTGTACATACAACGACTTCCTGTTCAATACTCTTCAATGAGGTTTTCACTACATCAGTTTAAAACTAATAAATACTCTTTAGATCAGACAGTTGTGGTGAATGTTACAGAAAACATGTTAAAGACTTTACATATTAGAGGAATATTTCATCAGAGAACACTTCTGTGTTTAAAAAGAGACATATTGTGTCTAAATGCTAATGCTAGCAGGAAATGGTTGTGTGCATATGTAACCGAGGGATAGAAGGCTTTATCAATGAACCTTATAATTACAAACAATATAATAAGATAATGCAGTGGTAATCAGAAAGAGACGGAAACCATAAAAATAAGTTAAACAAAACTTATTAAATGACAAAAAGTATTTAAGAATAGTTAAAATTGCAAGGGCTGGCCAGCCGCGGATGCTCGCGGGACAAGAGTACTCACCACTGCTCCGTGAACACGCACACACACACACACAAAACATAACTTACAGTAAGGAAAACTAAGGCATGCAAATAAGTGAGGATTGTGCACAAAATATCACTTCACACTGGGGAGTGATGGCGAAGTGAGAAACCCTTATCACCAACCCTCCACCTTCTCGGGCAGCCACGCCTGGACCAGACCTTATAGGTGAACGAGAATAAAATTACTAAAAGAATAACAATGAACACTACAATCACAAAGGGTTAAAAAGCTTAACTAAGTAGGCTGATCACAACAGAAAACTAGGTTTAAGAAGCATAAACTATAATAAACCCAAAAGTCATTGAAAAATACATATGCATAAACAAGACCCAAATAATAAACAGCAGTACCCAATGACTTCTAAAAAAACAAACAAACAAACACATTGTTAATGGTCAACATAAAACACTTGCCTGACCAGCCAGTCCCTACACGCTTTGACAGACACTGTGCAAAGACGTAAGGGTCTGGGATCAGAGCGCAGGGGTTCAATTTCGAGTACGGGCTTTCCCGAGCGCGGAGTCAACCAATCACAGAAAACCCGGAAATTCCACCACGCTAAACCGGTTGTTATAGTAAATATGTTGCGCAAGGATTTTTTTCAATGGAGCAGTGACCCATGTGAAGGCTATCAACGCAGTTTGCTGCTCCGGTTTGATTGCTACGTCCCTAATTGTTAAAAACCAAAGCTAGAGCCGAAAATAATAATCTATCAGCTACGTCCGCCATCTTGAATATTTTGAAACGGTTAGAAAAAAAGTTTTGAAATGCGTAGCGGAGGGGAAGGGAGGGGGGGTCCGTCCTAACTTTGGACGACGAAATCGTTGGCTATCTCTTCAGTTTCAGACCCTTCTGCATTCAAACAGAATGTAGGAGGGGCTGACTGGTCAGGCAAATAAAACACATCAACCTAATTAACAAACATTATATACCCGAAAAGCAAACACATCAACCTAATTAACAAACATTATATACCCGAAAAGCAAACACATCAACCTAATTAACAAACATTATATACCCGAAAAGCACACGTGTCTGGTGCAGCACCGTGTCTTTCCAACTACGCCCTGGACCACGCTGCGGGAGAGGAGCAAGGGCCTAAACAAATAAATTTGTTAATGGTAGCTAATTGGGTAAAAAGAATTGTAGCGTACCTATGAACACACACGTTTAGTCGGGCACAATGATGTCTCCCCAACCGCGGACACACAGGACCACAACACTCTCCCTTATGTTTCTCTAAAAACACAGAAATAAGCAAATCGCGACAGATCAACAACATGAAATAAACACAATCAAAAGTTGTGACCTACCCGGTGAACAACAGCGGCAATTATACTGTGAGGTATAGTAGACAATCGCAGAAGCAGCAGCTTACCGGTGGTCTGTCTAACGTGCTTATATGCTATGTTTTGCTAATTGGCTATGCGGAAGTCGCGCAGTCCAACTCTGATGCTATGGAACACTTAGCATCTGAGCTAGTCCGGTAAGATTTAAGCTAGTCCGGAGCGTTCTACTGTTTCTTTTCCTATAGCCGTTAGCATTAGCCCGCAAAAAACGCAAGTTATGAAAGATCCAGAGTGTCGCTGGTACAAACCTACCGACCACATTTAGCAGAGGTCAGAGCCTTGTTACAAATTACTGTTGAGTTTATAAACTTTTTAGTATTTTTATTGTAGATAGTATGTGTGTATAAAACTGCTAACAGCTAGCGAACTTATGCATGTTTTAAGACTCTAGTGACCACCAAACGTCCGTTTTTACATGTTACTAGTGAGAAAAGCAGATAAATTACATAAATAACACCAAACAAAGTTATAGCTTCACTTCTCTGTGGAGGCGCGTCTGTCGCATTGGCAAGTGATTGAGGATTTCCAGTCTAAGAATATAGTAGTTTGAAAAATGTAATCTAACATCGCCAAAGTTGTTTAAAAAAGCTTCATAAGACACAAATCAGTCTGTTTTGCTCATGGTTTTGCTGAAATCACTTGTTTAAACTCGTTTTATCCATAAAAGTGCAACTTCTGCCATTGAGTTGAATTGATTTGCGTCGTCACCTCTACCGGAGGAATATGGCGTCGTGCTGTTCGAGTTGTAGCAACAGAGCAGAGCTGCTGATTTCGCGTCTACTAATTATATGTCTATGGTTGTATGTACAGAAGTTAGCATTTTTGAACAATTGCAAGCCAACTGAAATTCCGTGCACACAGCCCATACATTTATTTGAGAGCTTTAACTGACGCAAAAACAGTGTAAACATTGATTACAGGTTATTAGCCGTTACTTTTCTTTAGCCTAAAGGTTAGCATTAGCCATAATGGCCACGTTTACATGATGTTTCCTAATTCCGAATTAATTATTCCGAATTAATTAATTCGGAATTAAAATATTTTCCTTCAAGTTTACATGGAAATAATAATTCCGAATAAAGGTTTACATGTTAAACACGCTAAATCGGCTTTATCTTATTCCGCTTAACGTCTGGGTTAGAAAGAGAGAGGAAGGGAACGCACATACGTCATTACGTAATTACGTCTATCGGAAAAACACACATCCGATGGATACGGGATACCGGCTTGTGGCTTTTTTATCTCCTGGGATTGATGTAACGCCACGGACGCAATGATACTAACTTTTTTGGAGTCGTTCCGATGAAAGTCTTTAAGCAGCAGCTGGAGAATCACATCATCAACTCCACGTAATGTTCTGTTAGCGAAGGAAAAGTTGTAGTCCAGTTTCCACTTGTTTGGGATCAGAGCAGTGTCTCTCTCCGCGTACATGACGTACACTCCTTGTTCAAAACTTTCCGCTGCCTCTGCGAAAAGGTTAGTGTTCCGTGTTTTCTCTCACCCACTCTTTTCATTGTTTGTAGCTCCTGTAGCGCACTTATATGTAAAACAAAAAAGTTTTCGAGTCCGTGCCGCCATCTTGCAGCGTCACAGCCGGGTCAGAGAGGCGAAGTAACGAGCATGCGCAGTGCGAACAGAATTATTTTTATTCCAAATAAAACGGTTACATGAGAAAGGAATAAAATTATTCGGATTTAAAAGCGGAATAAACCACCCACTTTATTCGGAATTAAGTTTAAATCCGAATAAACTTTTGATTAGGAATTAAGTGTTTACATGGTATTTTTAAAGCGGAATTAATTTTAATTCAGAATTAAATTATCTTTATTCGGAATTAAAGCCGTCATGTAAACGGGCCGAATGTTTACATACGAGTTGATTCCGTTGGAACACTCTGAACTGGGAACTGGTATTTTTTAAGTGAGAAATGTCCCAGTTCCCAGTTGCCTGGAACGCAGCATAAACGTGTGTTAAACACTTCACATTGTTATTATTTAAGTTTTATGCTGTGGCTCCTTTGACAAAATGGCCGCCACAATCACCATGGCAACAAGACCCTCTCGCTAACTAGTCTTTGCTTTAACCGCAGCGTGTCTGTAACGGTCCGAGCTGCTGGTAAGTCTGTTATTCCTACTTTTATATGTTTTATTCACTTTTACCTCACTCTTAGGCCAACGTAAAACTGGTTTCAAACTCTCTCCTAAACGTGACGAAATAAATGGCACAAAAACTAGCTAACGTTAACTTTTTACCGTAACGTCTGATGGCAGAGTTTAATGTTAGCTTAGCTGTTTTTATCAGGCAGAATTTACAGTCCATGCCTGGATTTTAACGGAATTATTTCGTATTTGCTGTCTAGTTTATAAAATTAACTTTATCGTATAGTTTCCTTAAAAAATAGCCTAAATTAAGTTTTCCAAAAAATAGCTGTTGTCCTAGCAATCACCTCAGAATATTATTTACTTCATAAAATAAGGGAAATTATCAAAGCTAATTTTATTAACTACATTGAACGTGTTATATATTTTATTTATTGGAGCTCATAGGTTAAGCTCATTACCGTGAAGAGCCGCCATGTTAGCAGCAAATGGAAGTTTAGCCAAAAACAATGTACAATGAGTAAAGAAAGAGCCCTGGATCAACCCGAACTGCAGAATATAATTTTTTTATTATATTTATTGTATTACATGTAAGTCATAATTTATCAAATGATACTCAAACCCTTCAGTGCAACATAAATGTTTTCAAACGTAACGTATTAGCTGAGGTTTACACTGAAACGCAGCCATATTAATTAATTTATTTATTAACCTTTATTTAACCAGGAAGTCCCATTAACAGGGTTCCAACGTGTCCTGGAAAACCTGGAAAATCTGGAAAATGATTAGCCCATTTTCCAGTCATGGAAAACACATGAAAAATGAGAAAAACAGCCAAATGTCATGCAAAATAAAATGTTTTTCTGAAAAATTATTGGGCCCAATAATTAAATGTATAACAGCGTGCAAACAACTGAACCAGATTTTTGCAATGTACAAACATAGAAGTAAAAAAAAAAAAAATAATAAATGCCTTTGTACTAATGTAAAACTGCTAAAAACAGGATTTGCAAACCCGGATTGCAAAAACTTACGTCCAAAATCTAGGCCCCTTCACATCTCATTTGGCTGTTTATCCAAATGTTTTAATTGGTGGCATACATTTTTACAAAAGAGGCTCAACAGTGTTTTGATTTTAGTTCTACAGCCTGAGGTAAAAAGTGTCAAAAACCATGATTTTTTTTCTCATGTTCTTCAGCCCCTGGAAAATGAATGCATCAAAATGGACTTCATTTTCAAAAATCTCAGTTGGAGGACCCCCAGACCCTCCGCTCATGTTTTTCTTCCTACACCACTGCAAAAATACTGTAGCTGTGATGCTCATGAAACACCAAAAAGAGACTGTTAAAGTGAATCACAGCTTTGCAAATTGTTTCTGTCTGACAAGATCAAATTTTGATTGAGAACCGGCTATACGATTGTGTTATACTTTGATTGTCATAAATGTGGACTATTGTCACAAACTTGGCAAAACTGGCTAAATCTTGGTGATGTAGATGTCGTGATTATATAAAATCCTTGTTGCGAATGTCCTGGAAATGTCCTGGAAAATGTTCTTGGGATATGAGTGGGAACCCTGCATTAAGATTCAGAATGTCTTTTGCAAAAGAGACCTGGCCAAGGTAGCAGCCAACACCATGTTACAAAAGTATAAAAATCCACACAATATTACGTTCTAAAGTAAATTCTACAAACTCTACTAAGAAGAACACACAATTCTCAACCACAACACTTTTTACGATTATCTTGAACTTCTCAAGAAACACCACAGCGTTTCATTTAACCACAGCGCTGAGCATAATAAAGCAGTTTTTCCCAGTTCCAGAAGAATCCAATTTAAAAAGGTCATATATTCAAAATGCTTGAACTCAGTTTATTTTGTCTACTACAGTATTGTATTTTAACAGTTTTAAGCTGCTAAATGACTTCTTTAGTCTTACTATTTGCTGCCATCTGCTGCATCCTGTAATAAACTACACATTTCTTGTTGAAAACACTTTTTTGGCAGAAGATTACTACAAAAATAAAATCTTGAAATATAATTTTGTCAATGAAACAAGTAAAAATGGACTAGTATTACGAGTATGTTTCTTATGGTCTTTTTCCTCTGCTCAGAACATCACAACCGTTCACAAAGAAGGAGCCGCTGAGACACTGAACCTCAGACTCCTCCTCTCCTGCTGCAGTATCTGTAAGTGTGACTGTAAAACCCAACAACACACCAGACTATTAAAGACCACATCCAGTTAGGACCTTTGAACACTTTTCTGGACATTTTAGTCTCAGTAATTTTCAGCTACAAAGCACATTTGGAAAACAAAGCCAGTTCTGTCCTCGTGAGAGAAACTGTTTGAATGAGGCTAATCACGTTAACTGTCTGCTTCAAGGTCAAGATGAGGTCTCTGTATTGATCCTGCTACAGGTGAGAGGCAGCAGGGAATGGTCAGGTTCAGGTTCCTTCCATTGAATCCAAGAAAGCCTTGACGTTACATAAATATATTAGTTTCATAAACAGCAGTGATGATTCAAATACAAACATTTAAAACACCACAAACTCTACAATACTTAGAAAAAGGGGCAATCTTAGTAAACAATAGCACAGTTAATGGCTAAACCGTCATGTTTGTCAAGTCATCCTCTGGACAACACAACTTAGTCACTTTTTATTCTGCTCTCACTGTGAACAGATGCGTCTGTTTGTTTCTTTGTTTCTTCATATAATGAGGCTATTATTGTATTATCGTGTGTATTATATACAACTAGGGCTGGGCAATATTGTGATAAAAATCGAATCGTGAGCTCATCTCTGTGACAATCTGCTTTTTTGATGAAATCGTCATATCGTGATTTCCCTTTCATTTCTTTGCTGCATCTGTCTGTTCAAATATATGTTTTTTTCAACTTATTACTCTTGCCAAATCCAAGTCTTTATAGTGACTTTGGGATATCTTTTTTGAAGTTCCTTTGGACTGTGCTTTGTGCTTTGCAGCCCAGTCCAAAGACGTTAAAATTGTATTTAATATTTCGTAGTAGAAGTAAGTTTTTGGAGTCAAAATACGTAAGAAAATTATGAATTTGTGGTTTGCAAAAATGTAATTCCTGTACGTATTGTTAATGAGACTGGGTTGTTTAGTTCATAAAAGGAATTAATCTTAGCAAATGTTCAGGTTTAATTTGTTAAAATACACTAAATCAATTTATATGACTGAAACATGGATTTTTAGCATGTCTTCATGTCTAGAAGTTGTTACTAATGTAAGAAAAATACACAATATGGCAAATTCTCTAACACACAATGTTGAAGTGCTGAGGTTGCTTGTTTCTGAAAATCTGGCAACACAGGTCAGATTTTGACAGGTGGATTTAGCTACGGATAGTGAATTGTATTTACCTCAAAGACAATAGGAAAATAAACAAGGATCGTGATAAATCGAAATCGTGATCTGACTTCAAGAAAATTGGGATATAAATCTTTTGCCATATCGCCCAGCCTATATACAACTACAGAGTGTGTGTGTAAGTCAGCGGCTGCAGGAGTAAAAACAGATCGATTCTGACCTTTTGATTCGATCGCTGCAAACTTCAAACGATTTTCAAAGTTTTCAAACGATTTTCCATCCCTAGTTGCAAATCAAACTATAATCTGTGCGTACTTTGGCTCCTCTCATGTTTCCGTTGTAGGTACAATATTTTGCTCGGGCTGCAAAGTCTACTCGGGTCGCACTTTCATGACGACAACGAACTATATTTGAGCTTATTCTCAAGAAAATAGATATTTTACTTGCTGTTATGATCAGTGTTAGCATAATTTAGCTTTGTTTTATAAAAACCCAACTTTAAAAAATATTATATTTGGCTAGCTTGGTAGCACCACGTTAGCACAAGCGAGACGTCACGCGTGCGCTGTGATTGGTTGTACACTCATGCTGCGCTCTGATTGGTTGTACATAGAGTAGTGGGTATTGTATTTTTATCATTGTAATAGCATACTTTTAAACTAAATTACGAATCCATTCAATAAATCTTAGATAATTCTGATCTTTAAGCACTGAAATCGGCCTTTCTTGTCAATCAGCAAAGACAAATACTTGTACACAGTGACATCTAGTGGACTCTTTATAAACTGCAGCAGCGCCAAAAACATGAAACGGCTTTTAAAAAATACATTTTAGTTGTCACTAATGCTGATAATTAAATTCTAGACAAAAATACATTTTGTTCGTATGTAATACAGATAAATTAGGCACGTTTTCAAGGGTTAGGCAATTATTTATCAATAAATTGTAGGTAATGATAACACCATTTTCAACTCGAAGTTCTGCTCAACTGTCTCTGAACAGAACACTCATTTAATGCTATAAAAATTAATTTTAAAATGTAGATTTTTGAAAAAATAAAAATTAAATAAATTAAAATGCACACTAATTTAAAAACATACGTTAAAATAGTATTTTAATGTCAAAAAATTCATTTTATTAGCTGAAAAAACTGTTTAACTATCTCAGTGACGTCATCAACCCTTGCCAGAGTAGATTTTGCAGCCCGAGCAAATGTTGTACCTACACAATCAAGTAAAAACACTTTTTCTCTCTCATTCTCAGTGATGTCGTAGCTGCATTGATCTGGCCTCGTCACATTCAGCAGGACAAAACCTTAAAGCTTCAAGCTTGAATTAGCCTTGTTCAGACCCAGGTTTATTTTTTTATGGAACAAGATGAGGTTTAAGTTGGAAATGAAGCTAGTGTCAGCTCAGGATTTTAGAATGAGCCTAGTCCTCCTAAGACACTTTCTCCTTTTTCTGTGTTTCTGGCAGGTTTACAAAGCCCGTCCACAGAATGGGATTCACCTGTGACCAGTGTGGAAAGACATGGCCCACTGCTTCTAGACTCAAACGACACTACAGAACTCACATAAGACCACACGTGTGCGAGCTGTGTGGACACAGTTTTTCTTCAGCAGCACATCTCAGAAGACACACCAGAGTCCACACTGGAGAGAAACCATTCAGCTGTGATGTTTGTGAGAAGGAATTTTCACGCTCAGAGACTTTAGTCACACACATGAGAGTCCACACTGGAGAAAAACCATTTGAATGTGATCAGTGCGGGAAGAAGTTTAGATATTCTGGTAACTTTGAAGCTCACATGAGAATCCACAGAGAACAAAAGCCGTACAAGTGTGACGTGTGTGACAAGAAGTTCACAGTGTCCTGTCACCTTACAGTTCACATGAGAATCCACAATGGAGACAAGCCTTACTGGTGTGACGGTGTCCCAAAAAGTTTAGACACGAGAAACTCTCAAAGAACATGAGAGGATCCACACTGGAGAGAAGCCTTTTGAGTGTGACCACTGCAGTAAAACTTCAGACGTTCATCAAACCTCACAAAGCACCGTCTGGTTCACACTGGACAGAAGCCGTTTGTCTGTGGAAAGTGCGGGAAGGCGTTCAGATTCAGGTCGAATCGTCATCGACATGTTATAATCTGTCGTTACGAAGAGAAAAGCTGCAGCTCTGAGCAGCAGGTCCGTGATGAACAACCGAAAGGAGACGGAGCTGCTGAGGCTGCGTCGTGTGAGTCGGGCTCAAAGGCTGGAGATCAGGCTTCAGAGAGTCCGGGCCGAGAAGCAAAAAAACAGTGTAGATCCCGACACTGACGTTCCACTTCTTTTACTAATGTTTACCAAAGGCTCAGCACCTTCTCTTTGATTTTTTATGTTTTATTGTCATCTTCAGCTGCATTTATCAGAAGTTATTTCAACAGAACTAAATCAGTTTAGAATGTTTAAGGCCATTTGTTGTGTTTTTTGTTTTAAAGTTACAATAAACAGTTTAATTGGACTTTTCCTGGTGTGGTCAGTGTGGTATTACATAAAGACAATTGTGTCAGGTCACATCACATATTAGACTGGACTCCAGTTATATTACTAGTACCTTTACATTAACTAAAAAGTCAAACTAGTTGAACCCAAAATGTTTCATTAAAAAAAGTGTTTGTATTTGTGCTGAAAATGTCGGTTTATTGTAGAAATTTGATGTGAAAAGAGCATTTTTATTTATCACTGTAAAAGACTAAGCTCTCAGTTTACTGTCAATCTACGTTCCAACCCTCACCTTTGTCTTGGAGCTTTGGGTAATGACCAAAAGGGCAAAATGGCGAAGAGGGCTGCTCCCTTTGAGTGAGGTGTAGAAAGGAGCCTGTAATGTCGTCTGGACATATAGAAGAAGGCCACTGAACACGGTGTAACAAGTGCTGTTTATTACGCAGCTTACTGAACAACGGTAGACAAATCTCATGTGTACATCTCGCGATAGTTGGCAGATGTGTTTAAGGACCGTGAGTATTTTCACATTCATTACAGCGGCTCCTGACTCATTTCTTTGGGGGTGCTATGGTCCATACATTGCCAGTTATCAAAGCCCTATGCCCACAATTATATTATAAATGAATTAAGACTTGGTTAATTATGTTTCGTGGGTAGGACCACGCCCCCATCACACTCCAACCACACCCCTACGTCACCGGAAGCCTTCATATCCCAGCTCACGCATGTGTCTCAGTTTGACCATGCGCCTCATCTCAGTTCAACTCTGTGCTCTCGACCCACCCGCCCTCCACTTTTTCACAACATTCCTTCTAACACCCACTTAGGAAGGGTAGGGGGGGTCTTGAATCGGCCGGGCATATCGCTGAGACAGGACCCCCCACTCTGAGTCTCCTTGCCTGGTCCATGGAACTTCGACGTCTACATCTATTCAATAAACATGTGTAACTATCTGTTTTGGTCTGGTCCTCACTAACGAATAATGACTTTGAAGCTTATTTTACCTTCAAATTTGAACAAGATTATTATTACTATTCTTTACGGATCATTTTCAAATGAAATTGTCCTTTTTTTTCTACGATTAAAAGATTAAAGATTAATAAAATTCCGATTAAAAGTCAGTGAACCAGAAGTACAACAACCTCATTGTCGTGGCAACAGAAGGTCGAGAAGATGGACGTTTGGACAGAACAGTGGACAGAACGCTGCAGTGTTTGGATGTTTGGATTTTATCAGCGTAAATGGATTAAAAGAGAGAGTCTTCATCTGTTTCATAAGAAATCTGATGTTGTGGATGTGATTCTGATAAACGGACTCAACTACGTGACGAGGAGACACATTTGCTGCCACAGCTCAGGTAACGTTAAGCTAATTCATGTTATAACAAACCAAAAACACAAAAACACTCATTTCATGAATGAAGTAGAAGGTCGTTGCCTGTAAAAAACTCGTGGGGTCATTTAAAGTTTACAGACGTCCCGAGGTAAATATTATGCTGTTTACTTCACACTTTCTTGTGAGATCGAGTTGAAGAACCACACCTCGCAGCGTCAAATGTAATTCAAGTTTTATTTTACAAACAAAGATCTTATAAAAAACAGAACACATGTACAGTTTGTGACATTTCTCTCATGTGCAGCGTTTCACACAAGCCCATCAGCAGTACTCTGTGTCCGAACCGTTTGTCCTCCTCTTCTGGAATGTTCCCGTGGTACAAGACACAAAAAGAAGAAAATAAAACTGTACGAGTCATTGCCCCCTTCTAGTCAGGTCCAGAAGCGAGAAGAGAAGGTGGGCACAAGGACACTTTGATCAAAAAAAAGATTGTGGTCCACACATCCAAAGTTTTCAAAATGTCCAGACAGAGTTAATCCATGAGGTGTGTCGGTGCTCCGCATGCACTGTCGGCAAGTCAGGTCAGGAACGGAAAAAGAACCAAGAATCCCATTGTCGGTCGTGTCTCCTTTGCAGAAAATCCCATCTGCACGTTCAAGATTCATTTTTTTTAGAGATTCTTAGAAAACAGAATCAGCAAACCAGGGACTGCACTTTTATGAACCGCACAGAGACATTCATGTTATTCAAATGTGGCCTTCTATTCTCTGATTCTCTGGTTTTGGCCTAATGGTAGCTACCCGGAATTGACACCAGGAGCGGCAGCAGCGTGTAACGTCGGCAGAGAGTGACGTATGACCCGCCTTTTCTTTATCTGAATGAAATCTCCTCCTTTAAAAGCTGGTGTGACAACTATCACTTAATGAGGAAAAGACCAAAGAGATCATCTTTGACCCACGTGACTCTGTTGAACTGGAATCCTCACATCCAATCTCTCTGCACTCGTGTGGCCCAAAGGATGCACTTTCTACGTCGACTGAGGCTCTTTGGTGTCAGCAGAATTATGATGTTGACTTTTTACACTTCTGTACTCGAAAGCACACGGTTTATGTGTGTGGTACGGGACTAGGAAACATGGTCAAAACTGCCATGAAGATCCTAGGAACCGGTGAGTTTCCATCCCTGCAGCAGATTCATGAGAGCTCTGTGTCATGGAGATGGATCAGAGATAGAATCATCTCGGATCCATGTCATGTTCTGTTCTCGGAGTTTGAGCGTTTGCCTTCGGGACGCCGCTTCAGAGCAGCCAAACATAAGACCAATCGCTTTAAAACTAATTTGTCCTTCTGCCATAACACTGCTGAGGTTGAGCAGGTGTCCTTGTCTGTGTTGTATTTTCAGAAGCTTCAATCTACACTAGATGCATCAGAACCGCTCCAACAACACAAGCCTGAGCTACTCACATGAATAACCAATAAACTGCTCACATATTATGAACTGGTCAGGTGAGGAAGAGCTTCAAACGGTGAATCAGAGGTGTGATGTTTTTTAAAAGAACATCAACAGGTCGCAGCTGTTGCATTTGTAGTTTTTACATCAAGTTTTTGCCTGGTTCACGTTGTACTAAGAGCCTTAAGTCAAATGTGAACAGAGAGAACAGGGTTGACTCCACTGACACAGATGCGGCCCTCCACATTATTTCATGTGGCCCTTAAGGTCTTAAGGTTGACTTTAATCTAATATTGGTGACAGGAGTAATCTATGTGTCTTAACCTCATGAAATGACTTGTTTGAAATTTAAAAGGTAATACATTTTCAGACTAATGTGGATATTCAGTATCTGTCACTTCAATAAAGACACACAAATCCAATTCAGAGACTAATATTTGTAGTATTTCAAAGATTATAGGGTTCATTGTAGTTACAACCAGCCCTTCAAGAACAATCATGACGCTAATGTGACCCTTTCTCAAAACGAGTTCGACATCCCTGTACTAAGCTGTAAAACAATGTGTAGTTTACAACAGTCAGACTGATATTCCTGGAGAAAAAAGTCTCATAGAGACATGATTTATAGTTGAAGTCGGGAAGTTTGCGATGTGTTTCCAAACTAACAACGAACTTGTTCTAATCCATTAATCAGTCGTTCACGGAGCTTCTGGACACGATACACGTTGTTTTAGTGGCTGCAAACTTTGTAGTGGACGGATTTTGAAAAGGCCTCAAAACTTTATTTTGTCTCTGCATGCGCGGCTATTTCCTTTGTTTCTCCTGCTAAACGCTGATGCTGAAAAATTACAACTCCAACCTAATTAGAGCGAAACGTAGCGTATTTACGGCCGTCAGACGAGCGTCTCACACTGCTGCTGTAAATTGTTTGAACTGAATCAGACTTGATTCTATTATGAGTGATGTAAATTGGCGAGTAACGGTTTTGTTCACGTGACATCACAATTTGTACAGGCCAGTGTTGTTTTTTTTTTCAGTCAGATGGAGGACAGTTAAAATGGACATTGTTTAAACACAATCCAAAAGGTTAATACGTTTATTCACTTCAAATATGATCAATTTTAAATAAGTAAAATCATTTTTTTTTTAATTTTCATGGCAAAGTACAATGTTAATAAAAGGAAAAGATTAAGACCTGATGGTGCAAATACACTTGAACTGAAGACCTTGGACCACAATCGACGGTCGGGGCTTAGTTTCTATTATTTGATGATGAAGAAAGATTTGCATCAAGACCTCCACTTTAGAATGGTCAGGTTTTTGGGCTTAAAATACACCTCAGAGCAAAGGAATGGAAAGAGAACACTGAAATAACATGATTGCACACTAAAAAGTAGGTTTTACATCATTTAACAGGCCGTAGCCCTAATCTCGCTGAGCAGAAGTTAAAAATGGCTTCATCTCAATGCGGTTCATTGGAGCGCAGTTTTCAGGTCTGCTAATTCATACCGTTGGCTTTTCTTGTTGTTTGGACTGTAAAAGCACCTGGTGAACTCAAAAGAAAGAGTTCAAATCAGAATCGTCTTTAAGAAGCTTTGTCAACAAGTCAGTTTTTGGCCAAATAAAGATCCAAATCCTCCAGGAGCAGTGAAGAACACGGACAAAAGAGCAGGACTCGCTAAAGGCATCGCCGCTTTTGGAGAAGCACTCTGGAGCAAAGACGTTTTAAATGACATAATATTAAAGTAAAACAAAAGCGATGTAATGTATCCAAACACAAAATGGTGCTTTACAGACCAAAGGCAGTGCTCTAGCCCGAGTGACTCAGACTTTTGTAAACAGCTTGTAAACATGACTTACAATAGGTTGCATTCACATCACAAAATTGGCAAAAATCATTGAGTACAAGTGTTTGTTGTATTACAAATAGTAGATGGGTCTAGTCACAGAAATCAAATGTGTAAAATGACCTGTTTCATAGCAAAGTACAATATGCCTCATTCATGACACGTTCTTACTAGAGATAGACCTTATATCGGCTGGCCGATATTTTGAGGCTGATATTTGACTTTTTGTTTGCATATCGGCCACATCGGCAATCGGCCGTATTTTGGCCGATATTTATATTTGTCGTCTGCATTGTAGAGCTGCACTCAAAATTAGTTTTAGAGAGAATTTATACAGTTTGTTTTATATATCTCTATGTTGCTGTGTTTTGAAAAGGAGCACTTTCTTGAAATATGTTCTGTAATGTGCACAAACATGTTGTATTCATTAAACAAATATATACTTTAGATTGAACTTTTTCTTTTTGGATATAGGCCTACTATCTCATCTCAGCAATGTTTTTTAAAAAACTAAAATCAAAAAATCGGCCATTGATATTGGCATCGGCTGACAACATTTTTAAAAATCAGCATCGGTATCGGCCAAAGAAAAAACCCCATATCGGTCGATCTCTAGTTCTTACAAACCAACTTGTTCTTAAGGGCTCCTTACGAACATTTTTGGCTTTTACTAAATTTGTTCTTAACGAAAAATGTTCATCTGTAAGAACAAATCCTAAGAACACTCAGGAGCACTCGTAAGAATAGAAAAAACAAAAAAAAAACGATGTTCCAGAATTTAGTCACAAATTCTAATTTGTACATGATAGTAGTTATGTATTTTTACAAATTCGGACTCAGGACCCTGTGTCACCTCCACTGAAGACGCTGAAGTTTTGAATCAGCAAAAGTCGGGAGACGCGCTGTTGTACTTCCTCCTCATTTCCTCTTCGCTACGTGAGATAAATCCTTTGGGTAAAAAGTGTCCGGCCCAGATTTGCCATATAAGGAAGTATGCATTATTCATTTTTATGTAACTAACCGTTCGTAGCTGGAGTTTGGTGAATTTGGCGTAAAGACTGTTGAGAAGTTTGTCTTCTTATGAACACGTTGTGAATCTGTATTGACTTTTCTCAGCAGCTTCTTAAAGTGGAAGTTTAAGAACACAGTCATGAATGAGGCCTATTGTTATTAATAGGGAAACTGACTCCGCCCACCGACTGAACTTCTGACATCGTCGCATTCTACATCATGAATGCAACCTATTCAAACTTACAGAAAAGCCTTTTAACCCTGATTCTGAAACATATAAAAACAGATGACAGAAAATGCAAAATGACTTCTTTTTGAGAGTTACACTTTGACATAATAAAGTCTATAGTGGTTAAAAAAAAAAAAAAATCTGTTAATGACCAAACAAGTCTGAACATATGTCAGCTTTACTGCATTTGCACTTTCTCTCCTTTTGCTGTTTCTATCTTAACTTTTGATGCTACAATATTGAGAAATTTGAATGTTGAGTATTTTATGAGGCTCAGAAAAAAAGCTTGTAACAGCATTGATTCAAAAGAAGAAAAAAAAAATGTCAATAATCAAACAAAAAACATTTAGGATATGGCTCTTTTGGTTGTCTCTACGTTTGATGGTACAGCATTGAGAAATTTGAATCTGAGTATTTTATGAGGCTCAGAAAGAAAGTCCATAAACAGAACAAAAAAAAACAAACAACACATAATAAGCTAAATACAACTAAATTTCAGAACAATGTTGCGTAAGTGTGTTTCTGGATCTCTACTTTTGACACTGAGAAATTTGAAACGGAGTATTTTATGAGGCTCAGAAAGAAAGCTTGTAAACAACTGATTCTTTTGTCAAAAATCAAATGCAGACAACATGTATGGCTTCTTTTGCGCACAAGCTTGACTTTTCTACACCCTTTGCTGTCTTTACTTCACATTTTTAGCTCCAGAGTGCTTCTCCAAAAGAGTCGGCCATGTTTAGAAGCCCAAACCCCCGTCCCGTCCCGTCCTTTTCGTCTCTCAGCCCCTCGCGAGTCCGTCCCGCGTCAGCTTAAAGCTCCGGCGTGATTGTCTGTTAGCAGAAATCGTCCTCCGCTCCGTAAAGGTCGGCCAGCTTCCGGAAACGCGGCCCCCACTCGCTCAGGTACTGGTAGTCCTGGTCCGCTTCCGAAGAGGCCGACCCGAGCGAGCTGAGCGACTCGGCACGGACCCCGCCCCCTCGTAGGCGTACGTGGCCAGCGAGTCGTACGGAGGGCCGTGGGGTTGCAGTCGTGCTCCAGGACTCTTTGGTTGATGAAGTCCCGTACGTCGCCGTTGTTGTCGCGCGGGCCCAGGGGCGGGAGGAGCATGGCGGAGGGGGCGTGTCGGCGCAGGGGCGGGTACAGCAGGGTGTCGGTGGGCATGATGTCGCGTCTCTGCTTGGCGGGTTCGTCCAGGGCGGCGGCGGAGTCGGGGTGTCGGAGGGCGCCCATGTCGAAGGCCTGGGTGTCCTCTTCGCCCCGCCCTCGTCGTTGTAGCTCACCACGTTGTCCCGGACGTCCTCTTTGGAGATGATCAGGGGTTCTTGTTTTCGCTGGCGCTTCAGGGCGGCGAACAGGAACACGATCACTGAGAGAGGAGAGAGACAGGGATTAGACAGGGATAGAAGAATGCACAACTCTTTATTTCTAACAGGTTTTACAACTGCAGATGAACTTGTCGTGAATCAGTTTCATTCACACTGTGAGTGGAGTTTAATGAGAACTGTGTGGAAACAAGTGCATGAGCCTATCACAGACAGTTGTGTCTGTGTCATGACTAAAAAAAACAAACTGACAATCCAAATGAGAGGCATAGGAGGCTCATTCTGATTGGATAATCGTCTTGTGAAACCAAAACACCAAATGAACATCTTGCATTAATAAATGCTAAGTTTTCTTCTGCAAGGCTCAAACTTGAGGAGAAGTGCAGTCTTATATTAAGAACAAAATAACACCTAGACAAATGCATCTGTTTTATTAAAAGTTTCTGGGGCAGGATCTTACATTTTGTTGTGTGTATATTAAAAACTCATAATGAAATAAGTCCATTTAAATGCTATTTTGACTTGAGTGACCGTTCGTAAAAAAAAAGACTGGAGGGCCACCGAAGCAGATTTTTGCTAATTGCCTCCAAAGGTTAGATCCGACTCTTCACAGACATGAGAACATTTTCTTCATAACATGTTGGAACTTTACAATCTGACATAACAGAATCACATTGACCCCTCAGATGATGAAGTTGTGGTGAGCCAGATCAGACTTAAAACTATTTGGAAGAGAGCAATAGAAACTACTCATAAAGATGGTGCGTTCAGACCCGGACAGTGTTCAGACCTGACAGTGTTCAGACGGGACAGCGTTCAGACGGGACATTGTTCAGACCGGACAGCGTTCAGACGGGACAGCGTTCAGACCGGACAGAGTTCAGACCGGACAGTGTTCAGACGGGACAGAGTTCAGACGGGACAGTGTTCAGACGGGACAGAGTTCAGACCGGACAGTGTTCAGACCGGACAGCATTCAGACCAAACAGCGTTCAGACCGGACAGCGTTCAGACCAAACAGTGTTCAGACGGGACAGTGTTCAGACCGGACAGCATTCAGACCAAACAGCGTTCAGACCGGACAGCGTTCAGACCGGACAGCGTTCAGACCGGACAGCGTTCAGACGGGACAGTGTTCAGACCGGACAGCGTTCAGACCGGACAGTGTTCAGACTGGACAGCGTTCAGACCGGAGAGCGTTCAGACCGGAGAGCGTTCAGACCGGACAGCGTTCAGACCGGACAGCGATCAGACCTGACAGCGTTCAGACCGGACAGCGTTCAGACCGGACAGCGTTCAGACCGGACAGCGTTCAGACCGGACAGCGTTCAGACCGGACAGAGTTCAGACCGGACAGCGTTCAGACTGGACAGCGTTCAGACAGGACAGCGTTCAGACAGGACAGTGTTCAGACCTGACAGCGTTCAGACTGGACAGCGTTCAGACCGGACAGCGTTCAGACCGGACAGCGTTCAGACGGGACAGCGTTCAGACCGGACAGCGTTCAGACCGGACAGCGTTCAGACAGGACAGTGTTCAGACCGGACAGCGTTCAGACCGGACAGCGTTCAGACAGGACAGTGTTCAGACCGTACAGCGTTCAGACCGGACAGCGTTCAGACCGTACAGCGTTCAGACCGTACAGCGTTCAGACCGGACAGCGTTCAGACCGGACAGCGTTCAGACGGGACAGTGTTCAGTGTTGGCATCTGAGTCGTTTATTGACGCGCCTTCATGCCTCTGAAGACGAGGCGTCTTGCGGAGTGAAAGCTCAAACCTGCGGCGCAACTTCGCATGAAACTGCAAAGTCCTTGTCAACCAATCAGAGACTACTCTCCTGTGACATGCTGCTGTTCTCTCAAATTAAGGGGCAAAGAGAACTGTTTACTTTACTTTTTTTTTTTTTTTACAAAAGGTCGCTTGTTTGGGGCCTTTTTTCAAAGGCTTGGTTGCTCGTTGCTCTGAAAATCTGGTGACACAACAAAACAACCTACATGGGACAAGATCTGGACTGACAATGCCTCATATGGATCTATTAAACATGCTTGATGTTGTGTTTAAACCACTGCTGTACGACGTGACTCTGGAGGAGGACAGAAACAGCAAAGAAGCATGTCAGGGCGTAAAAAGTGTACTAGTCCCCCTCGAGGTGCATTGGGGCATCAGCTTTGAAAATATTCTGCGTCAAAATACGTAACGCATGAATTTAGACGCCTAAACGCTGTCCGGTCTGAACACAGCATTAGGACAGTGTGATTGTTTGTTTGGATTCCAATGTAAATGTGATGATTTATGTGTACTGCCTAAAGGATAAAACTGTGTCTGATTGCTGCCCCTGGTGTTGAAGACAAAGCAGACTCACTGAGCAGTATGACGGCACACAGCAGGATGGCGATGAGGGCCCCTGTGCTCAGGCCCGGGCTGCTGCTCAGGGCCTCGGCGTTGCACAGCTCCATGTTGCCGTGGCGATCGCACGTGCACACTCGCACCGTGAGCGTGCCCGTGCTGCTCTGCATGGGGTAGTCCGCGTCGGTGATCACCACGGCGACCAGGTACACGCTCTGCTGCAGCCGACTGTAACTGTTGCGTCGAGTCAAGATGGCCGCCGTGTTGTCTGCAGAGAGAGAGAGAGAAGTAAGTGAAATCTGCTTGTCTCCATGTTATCAACGTTTGGGGAGCAGAGGCAGCAGTCTGAGCAGAGAGACTTAAATCTGTGTCCTCTGTCCAAGCCACCTCAGCTGTAGAGAAGCAGTGGCTTTATTCCAAATTTCTCTTGTGTGACTGAACTTTTTATCCTCTCGACAGTGTCCAGCTAACCCATAACGACCAACTTGTCCTGCAATTGTTGCCTGACTCAGACGCATGCATACAGAATGAAATTTAATATACAAAGACTTTCTTCTGATAAGATTGTAATGTTGCCTAGAAAATCCAGACAATGTTTAAAAAAAATATATGTATATTGTTTTCAACTTTTAGACAGATTGTTTGAGAAATTAGTTAGCCAATCGGGGACATGCATCATCTCCTGTAAGAAAACCCCCAAAATACTTGGAAAAATATGAAAAAAATATCACAGAGGAACTGAGAAACATGACAGATTTCTGCTGAATCAACAACCGACATTAATGTGAGCTGAGTGAAAGATTTTGGTCTAAATGACAAACGACCAATCAGCTCCTTTGTTTTATCTGCTTCACACAAATAAACTCATCTGACCAGACCCACTCTTCGTGAGCTTTGGATCCCAGACAAGTTATAAAAAACCCGTACTTGATAGTTTTGATGTAGGACTTCTGCCTTTGTCCAAGGTGACGTCTGATGTTGTGACATGTCTCTTATAGAGGGAGTTTACGGGTGATGTGCCCGAACCAATGTGAACAGTGAACCCAAGTTGAAAAAGCTACAAGAGTTTATCACTGTGAGAAAACAAAAGTTCCGCTGCTAAATCAATATTTGTGAATGACAACAGTACGGTGTTGTCATTCATTCATTGGGCGACACGGTGGTGCAGTGGTTAGCGCTCTGGCCTCACAGCAAGAAGGTCCTGGGTTCGACTCCCGGGCCGCCCTAGGTCTTTCTATGTGGAGTTTGCATGTTCTCCCCGTGTCTGCGTAGGTTTCCTCCGGGTGCTCTGGTTTCCTCCTACAACTAAAAACATGTCCAATGTGCTTCCCCTCTCCCCTCCCAGGACTACAGATGGAAATGAGCTGTAAGCTACAATCTGGTACAAGTATCTCTGCCACTGTGCTTAATGTAATTGTACATTGTTCTTAATAAAGATTACCTTACTACGACCCTTAAAAGTTACATTCAGATGAAAAACACTGTCTCAAGCTTCAGGAGACAGACGTCTGTCAGACCTGATCCAAACAGCTGATCTCGTCTCGTTTCCCGTTTCCACAGCTAACCAGATAGAGAGCGGCTCTTTCTACATGGAGCATGCGCAGTAGAGTGGAAAGTGACGTTGACTGAAAATTCCTCTATAGGAAGATGGAAGTTCACCCCGATGCTGTCAGGTATGAGCTTGTACCTTATTACAACTAACTTATCAGAAGAAATCCATATGTTTTATAATTAGACAGAATGGATTTCCCCCAAAATATGAAATTGTTACCGTATCAAATGCAAAGTCACTTGCCTGTCTCTAACATTATTAGTAGATTAACTGACTGACATCAATCCTTCAGTGTATTGTCTGTACTGTTAGAGCCAGTTTTGATGCTCATTCACTTGAGCTTGCAAGTCTGGGAATAATGATTTATCACAAAACACTATGTATTCATATGTTTATGTTTCTATTACTGTATAGGGCAGGGTTCCCAAACTATTAAATCCTTGTATTGTTCTTGTCTTTTTAACATGCTCTTGAGAAAATACTCTTGTTAGAACTCAAAACTGATCTTGTCAGTGTTTTCTGAGGCTCAGTGACTGCGTCTGTAAAGTGAGTGAAAGTGCAGCCTGTATGAAGAGCAGTGTGTTGATATGACCAGCAGATGGCAGTAAAGCACCTCCATTATCTCTGACTGTGAAGTTGCTGCGATGAGCGCCCTCTGGTGCCAGGCTGAAGAAGAAGCGGTGTCCACTGGAGGGTTCGTCTGGGTCCACGGCGCTGATGGTCTGGATCCTCTGGAACACACACACACAGACACACACAGCACTTAGACAAGACAATCTCAGGCACAAACATACAGGATCTTGTACAGAATTATTACTAAATAGTATGTTTCTTACACAAACAGCTCTAGTTCGTCATCAAAAACACAGCTGAAGGTGTCACACTAACAGCCTGATTTATTAAGCTAGGTGTTAAATTGCAGGGTAAAAATGCACACACAACATATGAAAACACTGTAGTGCACTTATATACAGTAACCTGCATACATGGGGCATGAGTGTATGTCAGTGTCTACTCACACAAACCCTGACAAAACTCATATTTAATCACTTTTGATTATGTGTGTTTACATGTGCATGTGACACTTTCTGCACTCTTGTTCTGCTTTGTAACTGTTCCTGCTCTTATCTTGTACACAAATTGTGCACTGCAAAAAAGAATATTTTACTTATTTTGAGGTAAAAATGTCTTATTTCAAGTGAAATAATGTGCCAGTGCAGTAAGAAAGTTGTTTTGAGTAGAACATGCTAGTAAATGCAAGTACTTTTAGCAAGATCTTTAAATAAATCAGTTGATTTAGATTAATTCAAGCAATTATGACTTAAAACAGAACCACGTTTGCTTGAAATAAGTTTTATATCTAGATAAGGTAAATCAGGAAAGAATATCTTAAAACAAATTTTTTGCACAATACACACAACACTTTGGGGCTTGTGCAATTGTGCACATGGGCATGTGCAAGAGAACTTGTGCAATAGGATTTATGCAATACACATAGCACTTTATTACATCTGCATATAACTCTTCAACTGTTGAATTTTATTTAAATACACAATAGCACTTTATTAACTCAATGTATGGTGAATTGTGATCTGTGTGACCCTCCTGAGTTTATTTTGAGTCTCTCCTGTCCTTGTCTGTGTAATCAGTTTTTAATGTGTTTTGTATGTCTTGTTGTCTTGTTTGTGTGTGTCTTTAAATGACACCATCAACCTGTCAAGGGACTACAGATGGAAACTAGCCAATCGCTCAAATCTGGCATATTTACATATGTATATATGTTCCTTAATGTGCACTGTCCCTTTCTAAATAAATAAATAAAATAAAAATAAATAAATGTTTCATTGTTTGATTTTCTGACAAATGAATCAACAATCATGTGAAGTCCTCTGAGATAACTGCTGTTCTGATGTTGGGCGATACACATACATTTAACTGAAAAATATCACACAAAACAGCACACCTCAAGTACTGTCTGTGAGAGGAAAATGTAAGCTGTGTCAAGGTTTTGCTAAATATAAACATATTTTTCTGGCTAAATAATTTAAAAATCCTCAAAATATTCGAATTGCTAAAAGATTAATACAAAATATGATCAGAATTATGTCATGGCTGAACCTATTTCACACCACAGTGCAGCTAGCACCAGAAGGTAGGAAAGCTGATATTCACATGTAGTTATTTTGGCTGCATGCAGTTACGGTCAATAAACATCTTTTTACAAACAACCAAAGCTCAGCCAATCAGAGCACTGCTTTTGCCTCCTGATTAGAACTAAAATTCTTTCGCACAACTTTTGAATTAAAGGGCCTATGACAGGTTGAACTACTAATGTCACAAATACGTAGTTAAGAATATTATATTTAAGGTTTTACTAAACTATTTCATATTTTATAACAGTTTAGCCATTTTTTAGCGTTGAAATGTTGGTCTTTCAGTCATTAGACCTTCTCTAAGCCTGGTTCAGAGCAGTTGTGGCCTTGCTCTTCTCACACACATAGGTCTTTTAGCTGGTTAAAACCCACATTAGACCTTCCTCAGACCTGGTTCAGAGCAGTTACCTGTGTGTCCTTGCTCTTCTCACATACATAGGTCTTTTAGCTGGTTTAAACCTACATTAGACCTTCTCTAAGCCTGGTTCAGAGCAGTTACCTGTGCGGTCTTGTTCTTCCACACACATAGGTCTTTAGCTGGTTCAAACCTACATTAGACCTTCTCTAAACCTGGTTCAGAGGCAGTTACCTGTGCGGTCTTGTTCTTCTCACATACATAGGTCTTTTAGCTGGTTCAAACCTACATTAGACCTTCTTTAGGCCTGGCACAGAGCAGTTACCTGTGTGTCCTTGCTCTTCTCACACACGAAGGTCTTTTAGCTGGTTAAACCCACATTAGACCTTCTCTAAGCCTGGTTCAGAGCAGTTACCAGTGTGGCCTGCTCTTTTCACATACATAGGTCTTTTAGCTGGTTCAAACCTACATTAGACCTTCTTTAAGCCTGGTTCAGAGCAGTTACCTGTGCGGCCTTGCTCTTCTCCACATACATAGGTCTTTTAGCTGGTTCAAACCTACATTAGACCTTCCTCAGACCTGGTTCAGAGCAGTTACCTGTGCGGCCTTGCTCTTCTCACACACATAGGTCTTTTAGCTGGTTCAAACCTACATTAGACCTTCCTCAGACCTGGTTCAGAGCAGTTACCTGTGCGGCTTACTCTTCTCACACACGTAGGTCTCGTAGGTCGTGGCCAGGACTGGAGCATTGTCGTTGACGTCCAGGACCCTGACGTAGACGTTGACGCTGCTGCTCTGTCGTGGGTTATCTGGGAATTCACAAACACTATTTTAAAACATGAACAAAACTTGGACAAATCTTGTATATTTGTGGTGAAAAACCAAGAGACAAAAGGTTCCCACTTCGCTCTTGTCCTTGAATACAGTATTTCATTAACTGCGTAGGGTTCACCTTACATTTGTTGGTGTGTGTAAAGTTTTGTGTGACGTGGAGACACTCACTGAACTCGGAGGCGATGACGGAGATGTTGTGCCAGGCGTTGTTCTCTCGGTCGATGGGACGCAGCAGGAAGATGGAGCCGTTCCCGGGATGGATGTTGAAGACCCGGTCCAGGTCTGTGCGCCGGTCTATGGCGTACCTGCACCACACACGTGTAAAGAGTTAGTTATCAGACACATCAGGATAATGCAGCATCTGAAACGTAGTAGATACCATCAAAGAAAGAGTAAGAGAACGCTTGTGAGTAAGAGTGTTCCTATCAATCAAGTCATCTTAAATAAGTAATTAGGGCCTCTAGATTATCAAGCATCTGCTCATGAGAAAAATAGGTTTAGAGGAGCAAAAACCTGACATAGCTGATATTTGTGTCTCATGCTTGTGAGTTTGTCTTGGCTTTCAATCAAAATGTTTCAAAAGTCCAGAGCCTATGCACAGACAAGGCTTCTGAGCGCTGAGAGCTTTTCAGGTTTATGTCAGTCCATCAGTGTTACAAAGACTCAGCCAAGCCCCGGTCATCAAAGATGGCGGCAGCTGTGCATCAATGGCTTTTGCTCACTGGCGTTCTTTGCCATCATGGCCGTTAGCCTTTTGCTAGCTGCGCTACAGGCTATGGAACATGTGCAGTTGTGTTTCATGATAATTCTTTGCTAGCAGAGCGGGACGAACTCGAGCGAAGTGGATCAGAGTAAAGCCGAAAGCTCACTTCTGACGTTCGACCAATCAGAGCGGGAGTTACAGAGCGAGCAGCCATAGTCGAAGCTAAAGATTTAAAAGCTGTTTTATACAAAACTAAACTTTGAACTAGAAGAAAGTATGATGAACTAGAACTGCCACAAAATCTGAAAAAAAAAAGCTGCAGATGCTGTTTCTGCTGAACACGTTCAGTTTGTGTTTGCGTTGCCTTCTAGGGAAAACAAATCCTTTGTAGCCTGTAGAGGGATTTTCCCGCTGCAGTCCAGCAATGTCCTATCCAGATAATATAATAGATCCTTGACTCAGGCCCTGTCCCAATATCCACCTTCCACCCCTGTGGCCCTCAGAAGTGCGTTCCCGCTGTGGGGTGGTAGTGCGTAGGGCGTCCCAACTGTCACAAACGGCCTTTAGCCCCGCCCTCTTCACGCCCTTTATCTGCACTTCAAGTGCAGATAAATCAAGTGTATTACCCAGAGTTCTTAGCTGTCTGTACAAAAATGCTGATGTCAGTTAGTTTGATTTTATTTAGGTTGTGTAATAATTGTACAGTTGTAATTTTGTTTAGTAAATATCAAATTGTACACAGTATGATTCATTAATAATGAAAAAACTAAAATGAAATGAAAAAGTTAGTTTGACCATCAGAGCGCAAGCTCTCTCTCTCTTAAAGTGACAGTAAAGTAAAAATATAAACATTGAATAATATCCAGAAATCAAAGTAAATACAATCAAATAATTTTGCTTATTAATACAACTCAAAATATGAATGTAATATATGTAAAACAAAAATATAAGATTAACAAAATAACAGCACTTTTAATAGAAACACAGGCATAAACCATCCACCACTGCTCTTATTTGTTTTGGGCAAAATCAGTAAATGATCCAATCTAAAGTGGCTGTGGCAGCAGTTTAATAACACAGCTGTTTGACCTGATCACATCAAGTGAAGTGTGGACTGTCCCATGTTCTGCGGCGCACTTTCAGAAAATGCACACTTCAGTGAAGTGTGTAGTGTGTAGTGTGATATTGGGACAGGGCCTCAGCCTTTCAGAGTATAATCTCGTGATATGACACACTTCCTGTTTCCTGTTTCAAAGCATGCTGCTAATGTTGCTACAGCATTTACTTCACCTCAGCTGCTGATGTCGCCAGTATTGAGTCAAAGATGATACCTGAGTTTGTCTAAATATATCTGTACTGTGTAACTATCTTGTGTTCATGTCTAAGAGTGAAGTGCTATCAGTATAGTATTTTACTCATCATTAACACCTTATGGGTTTGTAATTTTCCTTTGTGTACTTGATACATGTGAATTTGTCTAAATGCAGTTAAGGGTCAGATTTAGTCTGCATAGTCACCATTTTGTGCCTTATTTGGTTGTCACTTGTCATGCTGTATTTTTCTGCACCAGTAGAGGGCGTCCTTACACTACTTATGAGCTGACTGGGCCTGACTTGGTCAGACTAGATATAGTTTAACAGTCAGATTACATGTATTATCGAAGCTCTGATTTTGAGTGATAATACTTTAAGCATTTGAGTTATGTGACTGTAGTTTATTGACACATTGTTTGATGTACTTTCAGACACTAAACCAGCTGGAACACTACAAGCTCCTCTGTCTCTTGTGAACAGAGGCAAGCTCACACCCAGTGCAATCATGTATTAATCATAAAATGACTAGTTATAAATTGACTATTGTAAAAGATGTGTTGGTCTAAAATAGCCCACTCCAGATTTAGGGAAAATGCATCTGTTTTATTCAAAGGTTTCTGGGGCAGGAGCTTACATGATCTTTTTATTCTTATTATTATTTTATATAGTTAATCTATCTTTTGTCTTATGCTTTATATATATTTGTAAATTATAATAAAATAAGTCAATTTAAAGTGACACTGTGTAACTTTCTGGGGGTAAAAAGTCAGATGCATAATCTCATTGAAATAGAAAGCTCAAACATTAGTTTAGGGCAGAGCTATTCAACTAGATATTACAGAGGCCATAACACAACAAAGGCACGAGAATGGACCAAACATTCACAGAAGATTTAGTGATTTAGGTTTAGAATTAGGTTAATTTGGGCGTATTTTAACTGTCTTCAAATACGATTTACCAATACAACAAGAGCAAAGTGGATTGTTTTGCTAAAAATATAAAAACAAAAACAATTTATCACTGGAATCTAATAATAAATGCAACTGGAATTGACAAAAAAAAAAAAAAAAATACAATAAAATCAAGATAACTAATGCTTTGTAAGAGGAAAGTGATTTGAGGGCCGGATCAGATTCTCGGAGGCCTATTTGCTACCCGTACCTTAAGTTGAATAGGCCTGGTTTAGGGCATTCTTCATTGATTTACATCAATTTCATGCCATATACTGTGGAATATTTTAGTTACAGAAATAACATTTCCATGGAAACAAGCAGGGGCGTAGCACCAAATTCTGGGCCCCAGGTATAAACTTTGTTCATGGGCCCCTATACCATAATCTGGTGTTTTAATTACTTAGTTGGTTCTTGTTATTTTTCTTTTCATTAGTTTTTGTTTTTCTTCATTCTAAATTTTCATATATAGCTTTATTTATTTAATTGCCATATATTCTAACTAGTGTTGATATTAGGTGATTTTTTCACATGCTTCAGCAGAGCAAACTGAATGCCTTTTAACACTAACTTTCAATATTTTTTTCACTCGCATTCAGGGTGTCGAACTGGGGGGGTAAATGGTAGTAGTTTCCCCGGGGCCACCGAGCAGAAAGGGGCCCTAAAAGCAGGTTATTTTTGCTTGTGAGCTTCTGATTGTTCTTCTAAATGTAATTATTTGTGATATCAGAGAGCTCCATCACTCCATCCACGTAGAAAAGTTTATTTTAGCCCCAAAAAATTGCTGAACAAGGAGAATATTAATTGGCTAAATTATTAACAAATCTAACAGATTATAAGATTATAAGCACAAGTTTTGCAGACCTCAATTACAAGCGAGGCAAGAGCCAGGATTTGACAAACCTAAATAAGGTTAGGTGGGTCTTTTCACCATCTCCAGTAAGCGGAATGTGCATCCAGTGTTTTCCGAAAACTTGGGTTGTTTATTTGGTTCTCGGTAGATCTCACTACATAGTGGCCGTTTTCATTTTTCTCTAGGATAAAGGGGATGCTAGTAGGAATCATGGAGAGAAAACTTCACTGGTAAAACTCTGGACATAGAATTTGAAGGTCGATCTTGGGCTTTTTCAGCTCGCACACTTGGGGCTGTTAACCTGGAGAAAAATATAAGAATGTAATGTTATATACCAAATTATGTTATACAAAGAATATACTATAAAATTCTAGGATGTAAATATTACTTTCTTATTGCATTATATGTTTCTATTCCGACGTTTTTATAAATCTAATGCTAACTGTAATAAGTAATATCAAAAGGTCGATTAGATGGGTTTTTAAGAAAAAGATCAACTACACTTAGTTACAGTCAGCTCGATCTAATGTAATGTTGGATATTTTTCTCTATGTGCTTTTGTTAGTATAGCTGTGGTGTTATTTCTTTCATATTAATATGTGCATATTTTGGAGGATGGAGAAATCTCAACAAGTAGGCTAGGAAGCATTCCTGGTCTTCGTCAGTGAAGACATAGTACTCTCTACATTTTTGTTCTAAACTCTATTTTTAGAATATGGTTTTATTCATTATTACGTGCATGTTAGTTGTGGTGTGGCAATTGGATTAATGGCGAATATGGGCAGTAGATATTTTGTGTTCTCTTGGTGTGACCACACAATATAGATATACTAACACATGAAAAACTATTGGTCATATATCAGTATTAGTCTGGGTTTGATATCAAAATACAACGTGAGGATTCTTTATTTCGCACTGTTTCTCTTGTAATCTAAAGAAAAAGTCTAAATAGATCTCCTATGCAAAATTGAAACATATTAGAAAAAAATGATTAAAAATCACATTAGAAATTTAAGACCTTTCATAATCTTTGTGATTTAAAGATTTCATAGTCATAAATCAAAAACCTATATCCTCAAAATTCACATATGTTACTAGCTGGGTTGCGCGGAATCCTATCACATGTGTCAAAAGTGAGGCTCTTTTGCATACACCTTTACCTCTGTTTGTTGCGAGACTCAAGCGCTTCATAAAGGTTGTGTTGAGAACACGTCATAAACTTGACCTCGGATAACGTCTCTCGCTGGTGGATTTTAAGCGCCACTGCACACATGTGCTGTTATATAAACAGGTGTTCGACACGCACCTCATCCTTTATAAATAACATTATTGTAATAGATAGTGTTAGCATTTACTTTAATGTACACCATAACTAAACTTTAAATAAAGTCTATGTTCACAACTTTTAAGATGAAGACTTTCATAACATAAGTGCCTTCATAGTGGTGTACTCTTATACTTGGGTGGACAAGTAATCCCTGCTTCCATCGGTCACCCAGTTTGAGTCGCTATAGCGACTTGGGCTTGCTGAGCGGTATGTACAGGAGTCTGTTGTACTCCTACGAGGTCATCTGGTTGGGAGGACAACTCCACGTGACACACTCACACTCTGACCCAAGTGGACTGAAGTAAAAGCACTGAAGTAGACAACAGGGTACAGATTGTGGTGACTCTCTTTTCTCCTCCTGTTTCTGGGGTCCTTGTTCGTGATCTTTCGCAACAATACTGCCTCTCGTCATCACTGCACCGGCTGATCACCGGTCCATCACCTTGACCTGTGGCCACAGCGCAAAGATTGGCTTAGCTCTTTGTGATTTAACAAGAAATCAAGAACAGTTTAGGCTTAAGGGGGTCCAGGCTACTTATGTCATTTTTTCTGGCAGAGTCACGCAGCCAAAGAGAGCTTTTTTGAATATATTTCAGACAAGCACAAGTCTGAACACTTTATAACATTTTAATTATGTTAACACTTTTTTTGTTTGATTGTTTTTTGAAGACATCCATAATACTAAGCATGGTGTTTTTTTGTAGAAATTAAAAAAAATGCACAATGCATGTAATATAGTGATTGAACTATTTAATTCTTAAAACCTAATTTTAATGGAAAAATGTAATTCAAACAATCCACAGTACATAAACAAAGCAAAGAAAAAAATTGTTCCTTCTTTTTAATTTTCTTGCAAAATCTAGGCCTATTCATATTCTCAACTTTTGTTCCGTTTTTTTACAATTCAAGCTTACCTGGACGACTATGAGAACAGGCATATAAAGAAATAAGTCAAGATAAATTATGTATTTATTTTTGTACATATGAACATCATGTAATGTACATTAAATTCATTTGTTGTTCTAATTGCTTATTTTAATATTAGTTATTTAGTACTCAATTCAATAATATAATTGTGCAGGTGTCTTAATGCTAAACGTTTTTTGAGATAGCATCACTTTGTACTGTACATAATCATCTCTTGACAAATCTGACGCAACTACATCCAATATACATTTTGTTTTAGCTTTTTTTTTCTTTGGCTAAAGTCCATTGCTACGTTTGAAGGAATGATGGAACCCTGATAATCACAAATAATTACATTTAGGGAACCATCTTTCACAAGCAAAATGGATTCAGGTGGCTTTTGGGGCCTTTTCTGTCCTGGGCCCGGGGAAACTAGTCCTTTTACCCCCCCGTCCGACACCCTGGAAACAAGCCAGAGGAGGCCCTCCTTTAGACACAAGTTCATTTTAGGATTTTTTGCAATAAAGATTTTATATTTTTTATTATTTATGTTTTTTAATCCAATAAACAAACAAATATATAATAACATTTGGTCAAGTCTATTTTTGGCTAAAAGTTACATGGTCCTTTGACTTGAGTGATTAAGGTTTGGTAAAAGTCTGAATGATCCCTGCAGCTGATTTTTTGGCTGCCAAAAGGTTAGATCTGCGTCTGATCTGGGGTTTTTGGTTCAAAAATGCATTTTTAGTCAAGGAAACATGCGTGACCTGCAGACTTAGTAGTTCACCATCTGTTTCTGGTGGTAACTCAGTGAATATGTGCTAACAGCTCACAAGAGGTAGAAAACTTTTTGTGCTCAGAGTTTTAGATTTTGGGCTAAATGTTTTGAATGATCAGGCGCATTTGCCTATACTGCCTATACCCAGCACTGGCATTAAAGCCCAACATACACAGCTTCGTAACAGACGTGTGCGATGTTGTCGTACTTGACGGGGCTGCGCGCTCCGTCGGGGTCCACGCGGCTCACACTCCCCACAGCTCCTCCGCGGCGGCGTCCTCCTTCACCTCCAGCTGGTACCAGGCCTTGTCGAAGTGCGGCGGCTCGTCCACGTCCTCCACGCTGATCCGCACCGTGGCCACGTCCTTGGAGCTCCCGCCGACAGGAAAGCGCTGGTCCACGTGTGTGTTCTGCACCTGGATCTCCACTGTGTACGACTGCTTACGCTCGTAGTCCAGAGGCTGAGGGGAGGGAGGGGGAGAGAAGAGAAGAGCGGAAGAAGGAGAGGGGAGGAGAGAAGAGGGAGAGAGGAGGGGGAGGGAGAAGAAGGAAAGAAAAGAGACAGGAGAGAGAGGGGGAGAGGAGAAGAGAGAAGAAGAGAGAGAGAGAGAGGGAGACAGGGGGAGGGAGGAGAGAAGAAGAGAGAAGAAAAGAAAGAGAGGAGAGAGAGAGAGGGGGAGGGAGACAGAGAGAGGGAGGGGAAGGAGGAGAGAAGAAGTAAAGAGAGGAGAGAGAGAAGGGGGAGGGGGAGGGAGAGAGGCGAGAGAAGAGGAGAGGAGAAGGAGAGAGAGAGAGGAGGGAGGAGAGAGAGAAAAGAAGAAGAGAGGAGAGAGGAGAGAAGAGGAGGGAGGAGAGAGAAGAGAGGAGGCGAAGGAAGAGGGGGAGAAGGGAGAGAGGGAGGAGAGAGAGGGAAAGGGAGGAGGGAGAGAGAGAAGAGGGGGGAGAGTTGCGAGGGAAAGGAGAGAGATAGAGAAAAGAGAGGAAGAGAGAGTATAAGG
>CM076395.1:12457228-12489728 GCA_038363315.1 Mugilogobius chulae
AACAGAGCACAACAAAGTTGATACAATTTTCTAAGACTAGAATGTACAGGAGAATAGGCTCTGTGCACAGAACTTCAGTTGGCTTGTTTATATTCAAAATAGCAAGCTTCTGTAATTTATGAGCATTTTCTGTTCAGTTCAGTTCTATGGGTTTTCACTACACCAGTCTAAAATTATAAATATTTAGAAAAACAGGCAGTGAACAGTAAAATGTGTGTGAATGGAAAATATGTTAAAGACTTCAAAAAAACTTCACCAAAAGACCAAAATATATTTAAAAAGTGACGTGTTTTTATATCAGTGCTAGCGCTAACATGTAATGCTCTTAACTCTTTCCCTGCCAATGACGACAACGTGTCGTCATAACGAACCCAACCGTAGCCTGCCAATGACGACAATTGTCTCATAAGCTTTTTTTTTTATGCGGCGATAGATGGCTCTCTGACGCACGTGTTCGGTGCACCAGTAGTAAACAATCATGTTGCACTTTCATATATTCACCACCGGAGTGCAGTATCACATTAGCACAAGGGCGCAGAGGAAGCCAAGGACCGAAAAATGCACGTCTTTCCTGTTTACATTAGGCAGCGCAGTCGGCTGTGTTTAGGTGATCATCCGCATCTAAAGGATCGTGTTTCTTTTCAAACGGATTACAGGCAACACATCTTGGACTAAAAACATTGTTGAGTAAGTTTAGAGCAGATATTTGATCTTTAAAATGAAGAAAAGACGATCCTACAGGACTAGGACTCTGAGGAGAACGACTTATGCAGCGAGTCTGGAAGAGAAAAACTAAACTTTTTCTTCTGTGAGCGATCCAAAAGTGTCAGAGTAAGTCAAACTACTGTATTTCTTCATGTTTGGAGGGTTTAATAATAATCTTTGCACTGTGAAAGTGTCTGAATCTATAGAATCTGCATCAGAAAGTAGAAAAAACTACCGTGATGTCTCCTCGTCTGTAACACAGGTTTTGTTGGTTTAAAGATAAAAAGACACTTGTCCTCATTGTTTTAATCACGTGAAGCTTGTATTTTTATCCTAAAGACATTATTTCATTGTACTGGCTCATATTCTTTCACTAAAAAGTAGAACAGACAAAAATAACAATGACATGAAGTTTGATTTAGAAAAAAGGCGTTATCTCAAAAGTTTCTCGTCAAACGCTGAAATCTAATGAAAACAAGGAATTTCAAATGTCTATAAAAAGAGAACGGAATAATGTAGAATAACATTTATTTTTTTAAATGAAAGTAGACACTTGTAGGTCTCATTTGATGTACAACATGTCATAATTCCAGTTGCACAAGTTTTTTGTGGAGCTGTGAATATTGCTTAAAAATTAGCAAAAAGTCCTGGCAGGGAAGGGTGGAAGTGAGAATAGGGCTGGCAGTGAAAGAGTTAAGTAGGCCTACAGAAGCAATTCTGAATATAAACAAGCCAACCAACGTTCTATGCAGAGAGGCTATACATGGAATAGTGTACCCATAAATGAAGAAATACACCCAAATTAAAAAAAAAAAAAATCCGGGCAATGGTTTGTGCTCCAAAGAGTTCTGAAGCAGTTTCAGTTTGAACTTTAGACAATTTTAGTGGACATAAAAAAAAAAACAGTCCTCATGGCCACAGGTTAAAAAACTCAACCTTTTGTCCAAAGAAACGAAAGTCTTCTATTAAACAGCACCTGCTTTCTGATAACCTAATTCAATTCATTGTCTGTTTGGCTCTGACCTAATGTGTTTAATTGCAAAAGCCTGCAGGTTTTCTAATTCAAAATCCTAGAATAGATTTAATGAAACACATTATTTGGTTCCAGTTGAATGGAACAAGTGTTGACTTGGATGACACTGCGCTGTCCTAAGGGGCTGTGTTATTATTACATTCTGGACAATGTTGTAGCTGGTGATACTGTGAAAATAGATGATACCAAAATACTTAGAATAGAGAGGTCTCAGTGGTTGTCGTCCCAGTAGCACCAGTTATACAAGCAACTTGAGAATGAATGCTAGTACTCTAGAACATTGTTGTTGTTTTATAGAATAGGGGTGGCTAACTGGTCAGAAGCCAGGAGCCAAAATTTTCAGCTGTCATCCTTGAAGAACCACACTATGAGTTTTCCTATTGCCACCACCAGGATGTGATTTAATTCATATTTCATTTAAAAGTTGTATAGAGGATTTTTCAAATCCAACACTGAGGGTTTGCTTGACAGGTTAACAGGCCAATATATATATTTGTCAACGTTTTACTGGCCTCATCATGTCCACGGTTTATTATATTATTATAATAATTTTTGTTTAGCATAAGGCTGTTACAAATCTATGCAACTGTTTTTGACCAATTTTTAAAATCCTCCATACAACTTTAATTGTATACACAGACCTCTAGATCTATAAGCTCTTTAAATACAAATATATTTCAATATCGCAAGATTTGGATGTAATTCAGGGGGGTTGTGGCCCTCTCCCAGAATTTTTTAAAAAATTCAATGCAATTTCATGTATTTTGGTGTATTTGGTTTTAAATGCTTTAGTTTAATTCTTTTATGATGTAATCTTACTGTAATTAAAAAGTCATGAGACACTTAGTGTTTTTTCTGAATGTGCCAAAGAGCCGCACTTGGACCGACAAGAACTTTTCACAGCTTTCAGACGCCAGAGACAAGCTTTCGACAACTACCCGTGCTAGCAAAGACAACAAGCACACTTTCTTGGTTTCGAGGAAACAAAATGCTGTTTTATTTAGACATAGACAAGATACTGCAAACTAATTTTCACTCAGATAAATTCACTGTGAAATTTAAATTATTCCTCTTTGTTTATATTGTTCAGTAGGTCTTAAATAAAACTGTTTGCTTGTTTTATTATCAAAAGAAAGCAACCTAATATAATCTTTAATAAGTCTGATTTTGGATTAGTAGAGGCAGTAAGTCACTTAACTCAAAAGGTTCCATAAAAGTATAGTTTGTCTATGTCATAGTCTTAAAGAAATATGTACAAATGACTGGTAGTTTACAGATAATTATAAGTATTGTGGCTACTTTCTTATACCAAGTCTAGGAGTTGTGTAGTGATGTGGCCTTAAATATTCAGATCACTCTCGATCCAGTTGTGTAGTGTGTGGGCTTAAATATTCTAGATACTCATCCTCCAGTTGTGTAGTGTGTGGGCTTAAATATTCTAGGATCACTCTCAGTCCAGTTGTGTAGTGTGTGGCTCAAATATTCTAGGATCACTCTCAGTCCAGTTGTGTAGTGTGTGGGCTTAATATTCTAGATCACTCTCAGTCAGTTGTGTGTGTGTGGGTCTCAAATATTTCTAGGAATCACTCTCGTTCAGTTGTGTAGTGTGTGGGCTCAAATATTCTAGATCACTCTCAGTCCAGTTGTGTAGTGTGTGGTCTCAAATATTCTAGAATCACTCTCAGTCCAGTTGTGTAGTGTGTGGGCTCAAATATTCTAGAATCACTCTCAGTCCAGTTGTGTAGTGTGTGGGCTCAAATATTCTAGAATCACTCTCAGTCCAGTTGTGTAGTGTGTGGGCTCAAATATTCTAGAATCACTCTCAGTCCAGTTGTGTAGTGTGTGGGCTCAAATATTCTAGAATCACTCTCAGTCCAGTTGTGTAGTGTGGGCAAGACTTGCATTCTAATTAGTCACAACTGAAAAGTTGTCTAGTGTGTGGCCAGCTTAAGCAATTTTCTGTGTTTTAGTGTTTTTTTAGATGAGATTTTCTTGTTATGGGGTTTAAATTTGCTACAATTAAAGACAAGAGACAGCTTTGGGGCCCCAGCCTCAAATGCTCCCCTTAGTTCTGTCCCTGTACAACTGGGGTCTTATTTATAAAACGTGCAAAGACAACTGACGTAGTAATGATCAATCCAATTAGAAAATGTTCAACTTTGTGTCTCTGAGGTTTTGAAGTTAAAACAGAAAGACATTTATACCATTTTAAACAAAAAGTTAAGGGACAACTTTCTGTTTCTAAGCTGTTTTACATCAGTTTTGCGTTTCTGATCTACATCTATTATAGTTTATTCCTAAATACATAGAAAAAAAGCAAAAATGTGTTTGCAGCTGCTCACCTGTCTAATAATAAGCATTTTATCCGATGTGACACGGCTCAACACTTCTGCATAATGTGGTTGCTAGGTAACATTTGTTATATTACTTCTACTTGTCATATTTACTGACAAGACCTAATAAACTTCATTAAAACAGCCAAAAACAAGCACAATGTTCAGTCAAATCTCTGTCAAACGCACTTTAAACAGCCCTAAGTGAAACTATAGGTGACATAACGTGCTTTTGTTCACACTGACAACTAAATGAAGCCAAACTCCAGACTGTTTTAATAAAGTAGAAGGTTATATTTGCATAAAAGCACGTCTCCGTCTTCCTCTAACGACATCAGCGGGTGCTTAAAAGCTGGATAATGTGTAATATGGATGCATTAGGAGCCGCGCCGCAGCTAAACGTCGACGGGATTGCTCCGCGAAGTCGCCGTGATGTGGTCCAAATGGAGGAGCGTTTTGAATATATTCTCATTTAGAAAGCGTCCACGGCGGGGCCAGAGTAAGCGCCGCAGACAGATCTGATCCCAGTCCAGTTTGAGGTGAATTCAGTCGGACTTTTACTGTCACGTCAGGTTATTCAAACTTTTGTTAAATTTCAAGATTAGCACGTTTGTAGATTTGATATATAGATATACTCGGTGCAAAAAGAAGCACTGAGTTAGCACATGGCCGGCTAGCTTATCGTTATCGAAGCAAAAGTGTTGCCCAAACAAATCAAATCAATTTATTTTTGTATAGCCCAAAATCACAACAACAGTCGTCTCTGAGGACTTCCCAAGATTATTAATTTGAAACAGTTACGGGACAGGGGACAACGAGTGAATAGCAAAGAACAGACTAGAGATGAACTGTAGTTTATTATTCTTTACAAGAAAGGCAGAAGTGAGAGGACAGACTTTCCCCAGTATATTTGCTCCTAGGACAGCCTGACTAGAACTGTGGCTTTAGAGTCTGTTCCTAACTGACCTGATCATAAGCTAATCCGAAGAGGAACGTTTTGAGCCTAATCTTAAATGTAGAGATTGTGTCAGCGTCTTTGACATGAGCAGGGAGCTGATTCCAGAACCAGGGGGCTTGATAGCTAAAAGCTCTGCCTCCTATTGTGCTTTTAGAGACTCTAGGAACCACCAACAGTCCAGCATCTTGAGAGCGAAGTGGCGGTTAGGATGATAAGGAGTTATTTCATCTTTGATATAAGAAGGGGCCAAGTCGTTTAAAGCTTTATAGGTTAGAAGAAGAATTTTAAATTTGACTCTAGACTCAACAGGAAGCCAGTGAAGATCTTTTAGTACTGGGGTAATGTGTTCTCGTTTTTTAGTACCTGTTAGTACTCTTGCTGCTGCATTTTGAACTAATTGAAAACTTTTTATTGAGCTTTTAGGACACGCTGCAAGCAGGGAGTTACAGTAGTCTAACCTCGACGTGACAAAGGCATGGATTAGTTTTTCAGCATCATTTTTAGGCAGTAGATTTCTAATTTTGGCAATATTTCGCAAGTGAAAATAGGCAGTTTTGCACGCTTGGCTAATATGTGCTTTGAATGAGAGCTCTTGGTCAAATAAGACTCCAAGGTTTCTTACAGTCGAGCTGGAGGCTACACTGACATTGTCCAGGAGTATGTAGTTAAGGCTCATCCAGGTTTTTATATCCTTCACACAGGCACTGAGTCTTTCTATTTGATCAGTCTGATCTGGTTTCATTGATAAGTACAGCTGAGAACAAGAACTAGAATTGTGCAGAAGACAAAATTATGATCATTTTAAAAACGATCTACATAAAGCCTGGATTTATGAGCCCTCTTTATACACTTTACTTTATAACATTTACTCAACAACAGAATCAAGCATGAAAATGTGTTCTTACAGTATAAGCTGTCCAGAGTTCCAGCTCTGTGTTTACTCTCAGATTAAAACTTTTCATTAGCTATAATTCATTAAGACGGCTTTTGGGGAGAATTAAAACGACTCGGCTCACTTAACCTGCAAAATTGTTTTTCCTTGAGTGACCCATGAGCTACAAAACAAACTTTAGCGTGACAAAAGCTTTGACTTGGATCAAACTACAGCTGAATAAACAAATATTGTATGAAGACAGAGGCAGAGTAAGTGGAGAACTGATGAGCCCTGCCATTTGTTGGAAAATGTAACCGTATTAAACAGCGGATTGTAAATGACTTGCTCGAGTTGTAAAGGGTTGAAATTAGGGGTGTAACGATTCACCTAAATATTGGAAGTATCGATACACAGCCCTTACGATCCGCTGCATCGATCGGCGTTCTACTAGTTGGCCTTAATCCCCAGCCACACATCGATGCAACTTTGAATCGCTTCGAATCTAAGCCCAAAGGATCGGTTTTATTTAGATATATGGTGAAACATAAATGTACAGACAAACGACATTCTTAGTAGTGCACCGAAAGAACCAGACGCTGCCAGCACGCTCAGAGCGACCCGAGCATTTGTGCAGGCTTATGGCTTCGCTGGCACATTTTGGACATATGTCGTACTTAAGACGCAACATCAACATGCTTTGGATCAAAACTTTGAGTCTAGTTGAAATCCATGTTCTACTCTGATTTTTATGAGGTTTGAAGAGCCTAGGAACACGAAAACTTGGAAACAAGCAAGAGGAGGCTCCAGAGTCAACTTAACCAAAGACACATATTTTTAAAAATCCTAAAATTGGTTGAAAGATGTATATATATTGGACAAACCTTGTATGTATGGTACACAGAAAAATAATCATAAAAATACACAAACTGTGGACATGCAGAGGCTAGGAAAACGTTGTCCAATAGAAAACTAGGCTGCCTCTTTTCCTATTGGCCAGTTAAATCTGAAGTATCTGACCTTTTTAGTTGCAAATTAGCAAACATTATTGTAAAAGTATTTTGCATAGGCATTGTGACAAAATCAAACCACTGTGTCCTGTCTGAATCCAAATAAAAAAAGCGTGATCACCTCCAGTCTCATTTTCCTAGTGTGGAAGTATAGTTAAAGACGTACTCTGGGTGAAGCGTGGAGGGTTGTCGTTGACGTCTGTGAGGCTGATGTTGACGATCGTGCTCCCGGTCAGACCTCCTCTCTGTCCGGCCATGTCCTTCGCCTCGATCACCACCTGGTAGTGCTCTCTCTGCTCCCGATCCATGTCCCCGGGGCCCAGAGCTGTGCGGATCACGCCTGGAACACAACCACGAAAGAGATCTGACTTTAGAGACACACAGAAACTGATAAAACTACGAATAATGGTCCAACAAAAACTCTTCTCACAACCATATTTCAAACAAAACTGTCAACCTTTAACCTGGCTCTATGGATTCTCTCGGTAACAGAGTCTGAACCGTCCGTACAGTTAAAGACTGCCAAGGTAAGCCAGACCAATCACAGTGCAGCAGTGAACCAATCACAGCGCAGATTTGGGTGGAAGTGCATGTTTAGATCAAATCAAACATGGTGCCACCGACGAACGTAGTGCGGCGATTTGAGTCTTTTACAACTGATTTTTTTTATGAAACTCGTCCATCTGACTTTTAGTGAATGTGTTCAAAAAGGCAAAAAAAAACACTAGTTGAACATGTAGATTATAGAATATGCTCTTTAACAGTTTCTGTCCAACTAAAACAGTCAGGTGAAGACAGGTGTAGTTCTCTGTGTTATCTGAACCACTAAAACATAACTGTTTGTAGTGTAGAAGTACTTGATACATTTTTTAATATATGTGTTTGAGTGTTGATAATTTGTAATCATTCAAATGGTTCAAATACAGTTAAAATGCACATGTAAGAACTAGGCTAAGGGTTGATGTGTCTTTGGAGAAAATAGACAAACGTTCTAAATTACTGGTTTACAATTGATCTCTGTTGGAGACCAGAGATGAAATAAAAATGGTTCCATTGTTTGCTTCTTGGGGGAGCGCACGGACGACGACGAGAATGTCAACGCAAGAGACTTTGCAGGGTTTAGATCAAAATAGACATCTTTGTATCTTGTGTGTTTTCCGTTTGAATTCAAAGTCAGTCTTATCCTAATTTGAATCTTTTAAGTCTTGGTTGTTTTTCTAAAACGGGGATTACAGTCCGGGGATAAATTTCTCCACTAACAAGATCGCTCATGGTCTTAAGACAAAGTATTGGTCTTGTCTTGGACTTAAGCGCAATTGGACTTGGTCATGTCTTGGTCTCGAGGGTGATCGATCTTGAACTGACATTGAGACCACATTTCATTAGCACCAAGTTCTGCTAAACTTGCAGCAGGAGTTCATGGACCCAGTGCAGAGACCAGTTCAAGACACAAGATCATTTAGACACTGATACATGCAGAAAATGACAAAGGTCGTCTTTATTATTGGTCTCATTGGATCTTGGTTTCGCCTCGATTTTTAAAGGCTTGGTCTTGTCTTGGTCTCAGAAAGGTCTCGATTTGTGTGGTCTTGACTACAACACGTCCTTCCGATAAATCATGGCTTTGTTTTTGCAATTTGCAATTTTGTTGCCTGTCCATTCGAAAGATGGCTGTCGCAACTGCCTTGACAACAGGCCACACCTTTTCTTAGTCATTATAATAACTCAAATTCAGAAAACATGTTCATCCATGAGTTCAAAAGAGCCTCCAGTATCCAAAGAAACTACCTCAGCAATTGTCTTGGTAGAGCTCAGGATAGAGCATTTCTCTCTGGAAATATTCACTTAGCTATATGTTTATTGATGGTAAAGTAGATTTCCAATGAATGAACCAGATTACTTTTGACCTCCATAAAAGTCCCACGGTGTCACTTCAATAAATATGTCCATTTTGCCATCAAAGCCATAAAAACCCATATAAGAAAAGTGACATTCCTATGAGGATCCTATAATAGCATGTGACAGCAGCACTTTGCATCAGTACATATGCTTAATCCTCTTTAATCACAGGCTGAATGGAGCACACATCTGCCTTTACACTTTATCTGTAATCCACGCTCTCTTAATCCCAAAGCTTTTGTCCACAGATGAGCAAAGCAGATTATCCCGGTGACTCAGTGTCGGCGTGATTCTCCATTTTCTATGCTTCACCAGATACTGTATATTTTTGTGCAGATATTCAGGGCAAAAAAGCATCAAAGTGTGTGAATGCAAAGACGTCAACGGCTGGGAAAAATTAGGATCAGTTTGTCTCCACAAATTCAGCACAAGATTGAAAAACATTTTAGGCTTTGTCTGTGTTGGGGTCAGATGTGAGGATTTACTGGAATAGAGGTCAGGTCTTATGGATGTTGGGGTCAAATTTGAGGGTTGTACTGTTGTTCTTACTGGTGTAGGGGTCACGTCTTTTGGGTATTGGGGTTATAGAGAGGGTCTTACTGGTGTTGAGGTCGGGTCCTATGGGTGTTGGGGTCATAGGGAGGGATTTACTGGTGTTGAGGTCGGGTCTTATGGGCGTGGGGTCAGCTGTGAGCGTCTTACCTGTGTTGGGGTCGAGTCTTACTACTGTTGAAAATAGATGTTAGGGTCTTGCAGTTGTTGATGTTGGGGTCAAGTCTTATGGTGTTGGGGTCATTTAAAGGGTCTTACTGGTGCTGAGGCCAGGTCTTTTTGGTATTGGGGTCAGATGTTATGGTCTTACTGGCGTTGAGATCAGGTCTTATGGGTGTTGGGGTCAGATGTGAGGGTCTTACTGGGGTTGAGATCAAGTCTTATGGGTGTTGGGGTCAGATGTGAGGGTCTTACTGGTGAGACCAGGTCTTATGGGTGTTGGGGTCAGATGTGAGGGTCTTACTGGGTTGAGATCAGGTCTTATGGTGTTGGGGTCAGATGTGAGGTCTTACTGGGTTGAGATCAGTCTTATGGTGTTGGGGTCAGATGTGAGGGTCTTACTGGCGTTGAGATCAGGTCTTATGGGTGTTGGGGTCAGATGTGAGGGTTTACTGGGTTGAGATCAGGTCTTATGGGTGTTGGGGTCAGATGTGAGATTCTTACAGGTGTTGGGGTCAGATGTGAGGGTCTTACTGGGGTTGAGATCAGGTCTTATGGGTGTTGAGGTCAGATGTGAGATTCTTACAGGTGTTGTGGTCAGATGTAAGCGTCTTACTGTGTAGAGGTTAAGCCTTATAGGTGTTGGGGTCATAGGGAGAGACTTACTGGTGTAGAAGTCAGGTCTTGTGGGTGTTGGGGATAGATGTGAGGGTCCTTCTGGTTCTGGTCATGTCTTAAAGATAATAGGGTCTTACCTATGTTGGGGTCAGATCTTATGGGTGTTGTGGTCAGATGTGAGATTCTTACAGGTGTTGGGTTTAGGACTTAAAGGTATTGGGGTCTGATGTGAGGGTCTTACTGGTACTTGGGGTCTGTCATGAGAGATTTACTTGTGTTGGGGTCAAGTCTTGTGGGTGTTGGGGGTCAAATGTGAGGGTCTTACAGGTGTTGGGGTTAGTTGTGAGGGTCTTAAGTGTTGGGGTTAGATGTGAGGGTTTTATTGGTGTTGGGGTCAGGTCTTCTAGGTGTTGGGGTCATAGGGATAGTCTTATTGGTGTACAGGTCAGAGCTAATGGGTGTTGGAGTCAGATGTGAGGGTCTTACTAGTGTTGGGGTCAAGTCTTATAGTGCTGGGGTCAGATGTTAGAATCTTACAGGTTCTTGGGGTTCGTTGTGAGGGACTTACTGGTGTAGAGGTCAGGTCTTGTGGGTCGTTGGGGATCAGTATGTGAGGGACTTACTGGTGTAGAGGTCAGGTCTTGTGGATGTTGGGATCAGTTGCGAGGTTCTTACCTGTGTTGGGGTCCACAGAGAAGTACGGGTGTCCCTGGCTGATGCTGTACACCAGTTTGGCGCTGTTGCCGTACATGCTGTCATCTGCGTCTGTGGCTGTCACCTGGATCACCGACGTACCTGGGGAACCCACACAGAGAATACACAGTAAGAGAGGGACACACTCATACACTCAGAACTGTACAGACATTTATATACAATCACAAAGATTCTATACTCTCCAAAAACTCAATGATCTCCACATCGTCTCTCGCCTTCTGCTACATCATCCAGTCCATCTTACTTGACTGTTTCAACACCATGCTGTCAGTCTCCAATAAAAACAAACTTCTCATGATCACACATGCATCGTCGAAGATAATTCACTCCTCAAACATCTCAGAATTCAACGAAGCAAGAAGAACAACACCACACACTTTTTTCTCTGAAATTTTTCCACGGCACGGCAAAGACAGAATTAATTATTGTTATTACACTTGGAAATTTTGATTTCTTGGTTTGGTTTTCATTGTTAGTCAAAAAGGTATTCTGGACACACCAAAATGACCAATTATTCACTGAATCTGATCTCGTAAAGTGAAATAAAACATTCATTTTTTCTGGTTTATCTAGTAGTATCTGAGAAAACACTAGTGTTTCCTGGCACTGGTTTAGTGTGTGTAGGCTGGTTATTTCATAATTTCTAAATGTATTAAAAGCTGTATTGTAGTTCACCTCGCTCTTTTAAAAAAGGAAAAGGTGGATTACATAATCAAATAAAGACAAAGTGAAACAAACTGTCTTGTCTCACCATCAAAAACATTTTTGTGAATTTACACAATGTTTTCAAAATGTGCAAATTCACTTAACTGTCTAAATATTCTTTAGACTAAATACAGCTATGATTTGGTTTGAATTGGGCAAATGTGGCTCTTTTGCTGTTAAAGGTTGCAGACCCAACTACCACTGATAGCTACCTACCTGCCTCCCCAACGTCCAACATATCGTTAATATGTTATCACTCTGGCACTTAGCCACAGAGACTGTTATGCAAAGATGCTCAAAGTGTTCGATTTTTCAATGGCTTTGACACACTTTTTGAAACTTGGCTTAGTTTGATCACTTGAATTAAACTTTTCTCTGAACAAAGACTGAGATACGCAGAACATTAATTTGCAACTTGTGTCATTCATTCACAGTTTTCAGGCTCTTTCTCAGAACAGTTCACACAGCTCTCATTCACCAACTGTCATAACACTGTTTTTTAAACTCACACATCACACATCAGCAAGACAATGATCTGAGCAGAAAACAGACTGAGGGGGAAAAAAATGAACTAGATAGATTTACTTATCATGCAGAAATTGTGTGCTTCTGTCTGACATCTCTCAACATCTCTTAAAGTGTAAATATGTAGATATACAGAATTATGTAAATACAGTTTACAGTAAATGTGTATGTTTATCTATTTTTTCTTGACAAAAATACTCCCAATCCCAATGACTGAAGTGAACCCTGGTCACTTCAAGCATCTGAGCTGTAAAGTCAAATGAATGAGAAAACACATAAAACCTGAAGAATGTGTGAGAGTGTTGATGGTAAAACTTGTTTCTCGGTGGAAAATTGTTGGAAAACTGTTTTGAATATAAAACTTAATTTTGCCTGAGCTGAAATTTTGTTTTGGGAAATTGAAACTTCGTTTGGGATTCTGTGTGAGCTGTTTTGCAAATTGACTTTAATCGTGTCAAAGCCATTGAGAAAAACTGTAAGAGACCAGTGCTGAAAGCATGCAGGCGAGGTCAGCCAAAGTCAAAAACAGCCCTGCTGATGGACAGCTCTGGGCAGACACAGCTCAGAGGCTTGTGTATCTCATAGATTCCGCTCATAAGCACTTCTCTGGGTACAGTGGGGTTTCTGTATCCAAATGTCTAAACGCTCAATTTTTCAAACAGTCAATGTTTCTCTGATTTCATAATCAACGACCAACTTTAGTATTTTAACCATACTGAGCCACTGGAGCCAATACAGATGAGGACGAAGAGAGAGTGGTAGTCCTTAGGCGTTTTTTCTCTGTAGGAACATTTTGTTGATCCTGTACCCTTTTTAGCCCCTGGCCAGTTTTCTACAGTGTTCCCACATAAGAAGAACCAGGAACCAGGGAGGCCAATGTGGGGAAACAACTTAGCTTCTGCTCTGGGGCAAGTACTTTTCCCTCAGATCGAGAACCTTTCAGTGACGCAGCAACATAATTCGTGACAAATGTTGTATGTACGCGACGCACTTCAACAACACCAGGCAAAGTTTTTCTTAAAACGAAGTCAGGGATGGCCATCTTTAACTTTATGTCCACAATCATTCTTTTATATTGCTTTGTATTATTTAGGCTCTTATGTGATTAAAGAATAAGTGGAAAAAAAAAGGGTAACTAGAGTCAGACTGTCCTTCCCGTAAAATGTTTTGACTAAATATACGAACATTTGTGTAATACATATTAGTGGTTTTAAAAGACACTAAGATGCAACATTATGCTAAAAATGACATGCCCAAAACATATTTTGTTGAAATCGTTTTATGCAGTTTCAGTTCAGCGGCCACCAGTTTGAGACCCCTGTGTTCAAATAATAATGGCATTAAAGTTTCCTGATGGTAAGATAGATGCAGAGGCACCATCATTAGTCCGTGATGAGTTTGAGGTACCCAAAAAAGCTGATGAGCTAGCGCAAGTTGGCATTTATCCCACAGCTAAGCAGTGCAGTAAGAAAATCAAGGACCACAGCAGGCGGACTGGGGCAAACAGAATAAAACAGCAAATGGTTTCCCATCCTCAACTGTGTTTTGGCACCGTCCATCAGCTGACGTCACAGAATGTCCCCTCTTTTGAGCAGTGTGAATGCTGCAGGTACTTGTTCCTAGAGTAGAATTTCCCCTGTGAACGAAGAGGTGTAGAAGTGTTCCTGATGCCTGGTTCTTGGCACTTTCACGTGGGAAAACGCCTTTTATGAACAGTACACTAGATTAGATTAGCCTTTATTATCAATGGGCACATAGACGCACAGATCACAGTCTAAGGCTGCATTCACAATACAAACCTAACCAGGCTCGGCTCAATTGGGAACCAAAATTGCAACATTGTATCTTTCTTTAAACTGGCTCGGTTCGCGTTCACAATACACTTTTTGCCAATCGAACCAGCGCAGTAGAGACACATCTGCCTTTGGCCTGTAGAGGCGCTGTGAGGCAGAAACATGCTACGTCAGCAGCAAAGAAGACACCCGGCTTCTCGGCTAACAGCGGCTACAGCTAACTTACATCAGAAACAAACACGCTGCTGGACTTTATATTTGTGTTTTAATGGATCTATCCCACAACTTCTTTCACATTAACGGGACCAGAGTGAGTGACAGACGAAGTGTCGGAGCAAAGACACTTTCACTTTCACTTTAGAAGACCAGAGAGGAGGGCTAGGCATTTCGTTCCAAATGCCGAGAGTACAACGTAAAAGTTCATCTGTTTGAGTAAATGTGGCTCTGAAAAGTCTGTCTCTGCTCACTCAGCTGTAGAACTAAATATTAGATGAATATAGACCATTTCCCTGCAGTAATGTGAGCTGTAATGTTACTTTATGTATTCGCTTTCATCTAAGAGTTATAACTTTGTTATTTTTGTAAATAACGCGAGAAAACGGTGACATACGGTCGTGTGATCATAATGAATTATACCCGAATCATCCCCCGTCCTTCTCCTGTTACTTTCAAGTGTTTTTGTGTATTATTTGTCTCATTATTGATCTCACACAGGCTGTTTGTTGTGATTCTGAGCCTCACGTGTGCCTCAGCCTGGATCATGTCTCTGTTCACTTCCTGGTTTTGTTTCGCTCTCTCTCCGTTTGCTTCACAAAACAAACGAACCGCTCCAGAGACCGACCTCTCCAACCGAACCAGATTTGGACATTTTGGACCGGATCAGAATTCGTTTGTGCGTTCACAATCACCGAATCGAACCGAACTATCCAGACAAACGAATCCTGATCCCAATCAAAAGTATACTGTGAATGCAGCCTAAATGCACATTAACAGGTGACCACACTGGAAAAGAGTTAGCTTTAGTTCTCGTCTAGTAGTCCAGTTTTAGACCTGCTTTATTCCATCTTTAGTGCATTAGCAAAGTTATGTTTTCAATCAGATGAGAGTATGGTTTTGGTTATATTTTCTGATAACGTAACTCCCAACACAAACCGAATACTAAATTACAACATGAATAGTTTCAGTTTAAGTTTGCATCGTACCTATCTCCGCCCGCTCCGGTACGCTGCCCTTGTAGACCTCTTTGCTGAAGGTGGGCTCGTTGTCGTTGATGTCATGGAGCTTGATGACGAACTCGGTCTCCGGCTCCAGCTTCAGTCCCGTACGTTTGTTGACCACGGTGGCCCGGAGGACGTAGAAGGCCTTCTCTTCGCGGTCCAGGCGGCGCGTGGCATGCAGGTCTCCGTTGTTCTCGTCCAGGACAAAGATGGTGCCCGCTCCCTCTCCGGACAGGACGTATTTCACCGCGCCGTCGCCTCGGTCCTGGTCCGACTGCAGCTGTGGGTGAAACACATTAGACGAGTTAGAATGGGTTTAGTATTGGATCAGCTGTTCTTAAAGGTGGTGACACAAGAGCCACAAATGTACTTAAGAAAAAGTGTTACCCCGTTTCTCCTTTTTTGAGTGTCTATGATACAGTATGAGTTGCAGCCTCCATTCATTTCTATGGTGGATGTAAAAATGTCTTATTATTTATGAATATTAACAAAATCTCAGACCTAAATTTACCCATTTTAGCAACTTCAGACCTAAACTTAGCCGTTAAACCAGGGCTAATCATCTATCAACTTTATTTATAAAGCACATTTTATAAACAAAACTGTGCTGCACAGAAATAAATTGAAGCATATGTACAACTGATTTCAATATTTTGGCTTTAAGTATTTGCCAATACCCAGTATCAACCGATACTAGTATAAGGACTGAAATCACTTTTCTTTTCTTTTCAAAACATTAGAAATGTGATCAGATGGAGTTATGTAGCTGTTATTTATAGTGAGTAAAAATTGAACAACCTATTCTGAATAAACTGTCAACATTATGAGACGTTCTGGATAAACAACAGCCAGTAATTTAATCTCATTATGTCGAATTAAAGGAGCAACAATGGTATCGGCTGAACCGATATCATGGAGCCAATACTCGATTCAACAAAATGTCCTGTACATTTTCTAAAGTTTGGAGAGTGGACCAGATTTAATTCATTGAAGGGCCTGATTTGACCCTGGGCCTTATGTTTGAAAGCCCAGCATTAAACCCAAATAAAATGTCCACATGTGGCTTCGACCAAAACAAAAAAACTGATGTGAAACAGCTTCGAAAAAGAAAGAGGTCCATGTGCAAAACTAGCACATAGCACCATAGCACAGAAACTGCTCTTTTCAATGTAACTCATGATATCCACCTAAACACAGACGCTGGCAAGGTCTCTGTCCTAATTCTGTTGGATCTAAGAGCTGCTTTTGACACTGTCGATCATGGACATCCTTTTACACAGACTAGAGGACTGGGTGGGGTATCTTAGTCCTTTACACAGACTAGAGGACTGGGTGGGTCTTAGTCCTTTTACACAGACTAGAGGACTGGGTGGGTATCTTAGTCCTTTTACACAGACTAGAGGACTGGGTGGGTATCTTAGTCCTTTTACACAGACTAGAGGACTGGGTGGGTATCTTAGTCCTTTTACACATACTAGAGGACTGGGTGGGTATCTTAGTCCTTTTACACAGACTAGAGGACTGGGTGGGCATCTTAGTCCTTTTACACAGACTAGAGGACTGGGTGGGTATCTTAGTCCTTTTACACAGACTAGAGGACTGGGTGGGTATCTTAGTCCTTTTACACAGACTAGAGGACTGGGTGGGTATCTTAGTCCTTTTACACCAGACTAGAGGACTGGGTGGGCATCTTAGTCCTTTTACACAGACTAGAGGACTAGGTGTGGGCATCTTAGTCCTTTTACACAGACTAGAGGACTGGGTGGGCATCTTAGTCCTTTTACACAGACTAGAGGACTGGGTGGGCATCTTAGTCCTTTTACACAGACTAGAGGACTGGGTGGGTATCTTAGTCCTTTTACACAGACTAGAGGACTGGGTGGGCATCTTAGTCCTTTTTACACAGACTAGAGGACTGGGATGGGCAGCTCAGGTTCTGCCCTGGAGTGGCTCAAGTCCTATCTAGAAGACAGGAAGTATTTTGTTGAAATTGGAAATAGCTTGTCTGAAACCCATGACTGACTTTATTCTGGACAAGAAACAGATCATGCTAATGTTACAAGTATTTGGTCCTTTTGGCTCCGTTTTTGCACAAAACAACCTGAAATAGACACAATTGTGTCTTGGCTGTGGAAATACACCTGTGAGTGTGACGTGGTGCTCTTCACTGCACATGCGGGTCACTTTTGGGGCCGCATCCCGTTCACACCAGAGACAAGCTGGTAATGTGAACGACACATGAAAATATTGGAATTCATGAAAAATCTGGAATTGAAAATCCGACCTTGCAGTGTTGGGCAGATTGGAACATTAAGCAAATTTTTTATTTCTTGAAACATTGTAGATTAGATCTTTTCAATGCTACAGTTTCTCAGTATCTTTCCTCTGATTTCACACCGCTCACATATTTGTGTTTGGAGAATGACCCTGAACACACCACAACACACAAACAGGGCTGGAGCTGCTGCTGAGGTGAAAGTGTGGACCCTGAACACACACAACACACACAAACAGGCCTGGAGCTGCTGCTAAGTGAAAGGACGGACCCTGAACACACCACACCACACATGATCTCGTCTGTTTTTCTCCTCAGGCTACACTCGCTCCTCGACACGATCCTTTTCTTTGGACGTTTTCTCAGTGATGTTTGACCTCGTGTTTTAAACTCGTGCTGCTGTGATGCTAGTGTGATGCAGCTGCTGTCAGTTCTACAAGAATAAAGGGTTTTGTGTGGAAAAGTGTAAAGATTGTGCTCTTACAGTTTGTAGAGAGAATGTGTGAGTCCGAGTCAAATCCCAAGTCAAAGAGGGGACAAGTCCAAGTCCTCTTTTTTGCTGTATTCGACTGGTTTTGTTTCTCAAATCACCAGTTTTTGAGGAGGCTTTGTAACACAAGGTAGATTGTATTGATCTTTCAAATTATTCCATGTTGTTTAAAATCATAACATGTTTTTGTGAAATGGCACGATCTATTTATTGTTGTTGATAAAGTCACAAACTTGAGCTCTCTCTGTCCCACATCTGATGTAAACATGTTTAAATTTAATATGATTGCTACGACAATATTGTAACACTGATTTATCCTTAACAGTATACAAAAGTAGCAAATCTAAAGTAGAATCTATCTGAGGTTCACATGTCTCTCATTGTGCTCTGGATCTAAAGCAGTGTGGAAGAAAGGAAGGAAGGAAGGAAGGATGGAAGGATCGAAGGAAGAAAAAGAAAGAAAAAGGAAAGGAAGGAAGGATGGAAGGAAGAAAGGAAGGATGGATGGAAGGAAGTAAAGAAGGAAGGATGGAAGGAAGGAAGGAAGGGAGAAAGAAAGGAAGGAAGGAAGAAAAAGAAAGAAAAAAAAGAAAGAAAGAAAGAAAGGAAGAAGGAAGGAAGGAAGGAGAAAAAGAAAGGAGAAAGAAAGAAAGATGAGGATGGAAGGATGAAATTAAGGAAGAAAGAAAGAAAGGAAAAAGAAAGGAAGAAAGGAAGAAGGAAGGATGGAAGGAAGGAAGAAAGAAAAGAAATAAAGGAAGAAAGAAAGGAAGGATGGAAGGATCGAAGGAAGAAAAAGAAAGAAAAAAGGAAGGAAGGAAGGATGGAAGGAAGAAAGGAAGGAAGGAAAGAAGGAAGGATGGATGGAAGGAAGTCAGAAAGAAAGAAAGGAAGGAAGAAAAAGAAGGAAGGAAAGAAAGGAAGAAAAGGAAGAAGGAAGGATGGAAGGAAGGAAGGAAGGAGAAAAGAAAGGAAGAAAGAAAGAAAGAAAGGCAGATATAAATGGAGATGGAAGGAAGAAATTAAGGAGAAAGAAAGAAAAAAGAAAAGGAAGAAGGAGGGATGGAAGGAAAAGAAAGAAAGAAAGAAAGAAGAAAGAAAGAAGGATCGAAGGAAAAAAAGAAAGAAAAAAGGAAGGAAGGAAGTCAGAAAGAAAGAAAGGAAGGAAGGAGGAAGAAAAAGAAAGAAAGGATGAAAGAATGGAGGATGGAAGGAAGAAAGAAGGAAGAAAGAAAGAAAGAAGGAGAAAAGGAAGAAGGAAGGATGGAAGGAAGGAAAAAAGAAAGAAAGAAAGACAAGGAAGAAGGAAGGATGAAAGGAAGGAAGGAAGGGAAAAAGAAAGAAAGAAAGAAAGAAAGAAGGAAGGAAGAAGAGAAGAAAAAAAGTTGGTGTCTTGCTTGTTACAGTTCATAAGACTTCCCACATGAGCACTAGGTGTCAGTCTTGTCCCATGTGAGTCTGAGGCAGGACCAGAGCTGGACGAATGAACTACACACAAAGACTCCACTCAATTCCTCAAGTTAATTTATCTATTGAAACATATAATTTAAAGTAAAGGTTGTTAAGGTTTATTGAAATGTAGAAGCACAATGACAGAAAGGCTTGTACAGCTCATATCATCTGGGTCCTGAGGAGGAGCTACTGGACATGTTTTCAGTGTTAGAGGAATCCTAGCATCCAGTGGAAACTCACACAGACACGGGGAGAACATGCAAACTCCACAGAGAAAGACCACTGGCCACGCAGGAGTCGAGCGCAGGACATTCTTGCTATGAGGCCACTTTTTTAATTTAATTTAATGTATTTATTTATTTGGGGTTCCTATTATCACAATTAGGTTCAAAGCTAGATACATTTATTGAGAAACATGATTTGAATAATGATAATGTTACGGGTTCAGAGGCAATAGAGCTTAGAGCGCAACTTAGAGCAATTATATCCTCGTCGTGGTAGAACTTGGGTCTAGTTTGTGTTCTTGCCTCTAGATCCAACAACACAGTAATTCCATAGCTATAGTTAAACATTAGCAGACATTTGCTTCATATGTTCGATATATTTAGCTGGTAGGAGGAGCCACCCAGAGTCGCCCGCACTGTTTAATCCATGGTAGGCACGCTCCAGTTGTTTTCGGCTTTAGAAATGGAAAGAACACAACTCCTCCGGTCAATATTTGGGGTATCCGATTTACATAAACCGTAGACACATGCTTCACCATCTTGCTTGGAGCTCAAGATTTGACGGACCATATTTACATAGCAACGGTTACTACGATGTTTGATTGGACAATAGCCGTTTTGGGGCGGGGCTCGGCGAAAAGCTAAGCCAGGAACGACCCATAAACCAACTCGACTTACAGTATCTAGAATTATACTACGACATTGCTAACGATGATGAGTCTAGACTTACACCACCCACAACACCGCTCTCTCAACCTGATCTGCATTCACAAGGCTTGCTTCTGACAACATGAGATGAATCGTATTGTGAAGTAACTGTTGCCGTCCTGGCCCCTTGCTCCGCCGCCCGGGGCCCCGCAGCAGAGGCCCCCGCAGAGATGAGAGAGCAGAGCGTCTGAACACACTTCAGTCTGTCCCGAGGCTGCTGCTGCTGCTGCTGCTCCAGCACAGATAACCTCAGCGCTCTTTCACCCCGCGCTCACGTCGTTCAAGCAGAGTTATCAGTGAGAAGTCAACAAACAGCCAAAAGAGAAGATTGTGATTGTGCGAGGACCGGAGCGGAACAGTGTCTACAGTCGGACTCTGACAGGACTGTGGTGGTCTAAGTGCCTTGGCAACTCTATTAGCGTTTTTGCACATGGCCACCAAGAACTAAATCCTCACATTCTTCTAGTTTCTGTTTAGGAATCACACTGTCCCTCTGTTTGTATTCAATTCAATTCAGTTTATTTTTGTTTTGCCCCAAATCACTACAGTCATCTCTGAGGACTTCACAAGGTTAAACAAGTTAGCAAACTTGAAAGGTAGAAAATAAAAACAAAGCAATATATACATTCAATAAAACAAAACTTTAAACACTATGTAAGAACCCGAATAGAACTGTGAGTTTAGAGTTTGTTCCTAACTGGCCTAATCGAAGAGGAACGTTTTGAGCCTAATCTTAAATGTAGAGACTGTGTCAGTCTCTTTGACATGAGCAGGAGCTGATTCCATAACAGCATAAAAGGTGGAGGAGAAGAAGAAGAATCCGGAAGTGGAGATGCCTCGTGTTTAACAACATGGACAGTGTGAGAGATCGTGGCTCTGCTTGAAATCCTGCTGGCTTTGATTTCAGACAAGTTTGATTTTTCTGTTGATCAGAGGCTGGTTGTGAGGTGTTAATCTTCTCGTGACTCCATGTACACTACACGATGCACCACACATGAGCTGAAACTCATCTCCAAAATTGTGGCACAAGTGAAAAACCTGTCCCAACTTCTAAAATTCTAACTAAAACTATTGCTGAACCTTTCAATTACAAACAAATGTCTGGAGTCTTTTTTTAAAGCTGTATTTCTGTAGTTTTAGCTCCTGATGACAAAGTGAGAACTTTCTCTAAACAAAAGAAAAACAAAATCAAATTTCTGCCCTTTTTTTGTTTTTTGTAAAAATAAGGATTGTTCAAGCTGGTGATGACAGCTGACAATGACACAAGATTTGGCAAATTTTTGTTTTTGATAATTACTCTGCAAAAGCTGAACATAACTGAGATTAAAAAAACAAAAACAAAAAACTAGACAGAGCCAATGCAAAAGTAATATATACAGTATGTATAAATTTTTTTTTGTAAATTTACAAGAGAACTGGAGGAACAATCCCCTGTCCTGCCTCCCTGTGTCAGTCCGTGTTTGATTACTTGATCCTCTGGAGACTGTACTTCACTGATCAGCAGAGAATGTCTCTCTCCTGCTCCTCTATTTATACCTCCAGATCTTCTTTCTCTTCACATCCTCACCCTGTCAATTTTGACATTGTTGTAAAAACAAATGTGACTCTAATTGTTCTTTCTGAAGAATCACAGCACGTGTTCATAGTTTAGATAACTGAAGAACAAACCTTTGATAGAAGTGTGTTGGTTGAAGCCACGTGGCGACATTTTCTTTTGGTTTAACTGGCAAATCTTAACCTACCCAAGCTCCAGTCCTAAACTCACACAACTTAGTCACTTGAAGCAACACGGTGGTGCAGCGGTTAGCGCTCTGGCCTCATAGCAAGAAGGTCCTGGGTTCGACTCCCGGGCTGCTCTGGGCCTTTCTATGTGGAGTCTCCCTGTGTCTGCGTAGGTTTCCTCCAGGTACTCCGGTTTCCTCCTACAACTAAAAACATGTCCAATGTGCCTCCCCTCCCAGGACTACAGATGGAAATGAGCTGTAAGCTACAATCTGGTACAAGCATGCATTGATCTTAATGTATTTCATGCCTTAATACCATTTTACTTTAAAACTTTTCCGTTAAACTCAAAGAAAATGTCGCCACGTGCCTTCAACCAAAATTTGTTTTGGCTTTTCGTACCATGTTGATGTACATTTTCCTTGGAGACTGTGTTGCATAAGAGTCAATCAAGCAAGACTTAATTGTGTGTTAAGTTCTACTACAAAAAAACCCCTAAAACAAGACAAGAATAATTGGTGTGGCCAAGATAGAATTAGTTTTGCTTTATGTGAAGTTTTGAAATGTGTTCAATTATCTTGATTTTGGCCAAATTGATAAAAAAACAAACAAAAAAAAAAAACGGTAAATTGAGCTGTCCTGGATTAGGGTTCCATTATTTCTGCAAAATGAAAATACATACAGTACAAATGCAGAGGAAATGCCGCTCAGAGCTTCCACAAATGCACATGATTGCTCTGTATTCTCTCCGCAACAAAAGTCTCCATTTTCCTCCATCCAAACCAGAATTATTCCAGTCACGTCCCAATCCACTTTGACTAAATGTATATTGCTCGAATCTCTGCGAAAGACCTGTTCATTCCATTTCCCATCGGCGCATTATGAAATATTAAAAGATGTACATCAAGTCTTCCTTCGGAGCGATTTTAGACTGACAAATCATTTATGAGCTCCCACGCAGAGCTACAAGTCCACCTCCTCGCTCTCCCTGCCTTTCCACTTCCTTTAAAATCTCATTTCCACGTTAAACTTTCCTTTCCGCCTACTGTATTCTTGTTCTGACGGCGCTATAGGCCCAGGTAAACGGCTTTGAACAGACAGAAAGTATATGCAAATGAGATGCCAGACTGCTGCTGCTGTGAGAAGATGTTGGAATAGTAATCAGAAGAATGAGAATTATCTGTGTGAAGTGTTTCTGTCGCAAGAAAAAAAGCTCAGTGTGGAACATTGGTGATGCTGTTACGCTAAGTACCACTAAAGCATCAGGGTGGAAGAAACACAAACGTTTGTTACGGTGTTTTAGTATTGTTTCGACGCAAAAAAAAAAAACTAAATGACAAAAATGTACAGTATGTTATTCAAGTTTCTTTTTGGTCAAACAGTTACGCAGTCCTCTTTTATTAGCTGATGCATCAGCTGGTTTTATTTCACTTTGTAGAAATCAAGTCACTGGGGTTTGCTTGCTTCTTAGGAGGTGGGGACTTTTTTGATTTAAAGTGAGGCTAAACACACGGTCAGAGACTTACTCCGCCCACAACTGTACCTCAACAGACTCGCAAAAGTGGGAGATGCCCGGAGGCCTTTTAAGAGACGCACAGTGGCTTTGAACAGACATTGATTGCGTGAAAACACCAAATATGAAAAGGTGAGTGATGTGAGTTTCGTGTGGGAGCGGTCCTGGCGTGAGGAGAAGTTCACAGCTCTGAGGCTGTGCACCGGTCGAGTTTCTTAAAGCTACGTCACAATGACCCGTACGAATAAAATGGTCGTACGAATCTTACAGGTCTACGAAATCGGAGTTCGTACGTGGCTCGTGGAGTGGAAACTGTTTTCCTACAGTCTTCTTACGACAGACTTTCAGCTCTCACTAAACAACTCACGACATTCTGGGAAATGAAGCCGTATGGCATCCTTGCGTGGCCCTAAAGCTTGCTTAATGCGTCTTTACGTAATCCTACATCTATTTTGTATCGCACGGGAGCGCGCGATGTCCCTGCGTCCAACGCAAGCCTTTATCAAGTTGTTTTAGCTATTAAACTTTTCGTAAACCGTACCGGAATAGCAATAACCTAATTGCACACCAGCAAAACACAAATATGCTTAGAAAGCTATATCTGTAGGCTTTGTCTGAAATCTGTTCTCTCGTTTGCTCTCACTCGAAACACAACAAACTCACAAAGTCAAACCTCCGTAAAAACATCAAAACCACTTGTTTCTTACCTGCGTATTGCAGAGGAGACGCCAAAACTCCCAAAGCGAAGACGGATGCTGAAGACTAATCCTCTGACATCATTGTGTTCATATAAAAAAAGTTTGAAGCACTTCCCAAATCGCCAGCGACCAGAAGTTGTCCAAATGTCACGTCAACACAAAATATCTCTTACCAAAATCCTTCATTTGGCCTTGCTCCCCAAACTTGTATGGGCAAGCACAATGTCTGGACACTTCATGAAGCTGAGGTTCTGTAGTATTGGCTTCTGATGAATGACTGACTGTGTTTGCAATTTATAAATAATTGCACGAAGAAATATAAGTTTTGCTTAAGTTTAAGTTTTTTATTGAAGAAAAGTTTGAGAACCAACAGATGGACCTAAGTAGAGGAGACATGTTTTTGTTTTATATCAGTTATATATATATGTTTTATATATAGTTTATTAAAACATGGACAAAACCTAATACTTTCCCTGTTTCTGTTGTAGTTTGTTTATCTCAACTCAACTAAAACCAGTTTGAATGCTACAGCGGTGCACAGAAGAACAGTCTCCTTCCTCTCTCCTCTCCTGCTGGAAGAAGTGTCACCCCCCTCTCTTTCCCCCGCACACCTCCATGTTCTCTGGGCTAACAGGAGCTGACCACCGCCCCCGTCGGAGCTGTCACTACCAGTCTGCTTGTACCACCTCTCCCCCCACACTCATCCGTCTCACCCCATTACAGCCCAAGGAGGACATTTTCACTTCCACTGCTCGTACCTTCTGCTCCCAGGCCTTCACGGAGCAGTACGTCTCAAATGGTACCGTCGAGTACTATTAGCACTTTAAAGGACAAAGTCGTAAGTAGTGCACTATATTCAGTTGTAAAGGCGGTGTAAGAGGTTTTATAGAGGAGATATAAATACAGCTGGACTTCATCGTGTTTCTGTTTAGTAACACAGCAACAGACTTAACAATTTTGTTGATATGTGCAGTGCAAAACTGATGTAACAACTTGTCAATATGTAACACACACACTGTAAGACATGTAATAAAACAGAATGTACTGCTATGCCTATTACGATAATGGATAACAATGTGTGAAAAAAATTTAGTATACTTAATGTTGTGTCATGAAGTGTGAAAACATGTTTACTGCATTGTTCCACAGTGTGTGAAACATGTTTCAAAACTTACAGCACTGTGTAACAATGTATACAAAACACAACATAAAGATATGAAAACAAGTTACACACACTGAAGAGTACACTGTACTGTATAAATGTGTGGAAAAAACATGTAGCAGCTACAAATACGTGAATCATACCACACTTATGAACCAAGTAATGGTGTGTGAAAATATGTAACAACATTGCACTGTGTAATTTATGTAAAACATATTACAGTGGTGTAACGACATGTGAACAACACTGCAATATGTATTATTGTGTGAAAACATGTTCAAATGCAGATGACAAATTTCCCTATAGAGACATTAAAGTTTCAGCCCCCAAAAAATAAAAGCTTTTTAACTTTTAACGCATGAAGAGTGACTTGTGTTCTCTTTTTCTTTGACAATAAAGTGTACCTTAACCTTAGCAATTAAGTGGCAAAAGGAATGGAAACATGTATCAACACGGTGTCAATGTATAAACATGTATCAACACTGCAGCGTGTAACAATGTATGAAACATGTATCAACACTGCAGCGTGTAACAATGTATGAAACATGTAACACACTGCAGCGTTTAAAAATGTATGAAACATGTAACAACACTGCAGCGTGTAACAATGTATGAAACATGTAACAACACTAGTGTGTAACAATGTATGAAACATGTAACAACACTGCAGCGTTTTAAAAATGTTATGAAACATGTAACAACACTGCAGCGTTTAACAATGTATGAAACATGTAACAACACTGCAGCGTGTAACAATGTATGAAACATGTATCAACACTGCAGCGTGTAACAATGTATGAAACATGTAACAACACTGCAGCGTGTAACAACGTATGAAACATGTAACAACACTGCAGTGTGTAACAATGTATGAAACATGTAACAACACTGCAGCGTGTAACAATGTATGAAACATGTAACAACACTGCAGCGTTTAACAATGTATGAAACGTGTAACAACACTGCAGCGTTTAACAATGTATGAAACATGTAACAACACTGCAGCCGTGTAACAATGTTTGAAAACATGTATCAACACTGCAGCGTGTAACAATGTATGAAACATGTATCAACACTGCAGCGTTTAACAATGTATAAACATGTAACAACACTGCAGCGTGTAACAATGTTTGAAAACATGTATCAACACTGCAGCGTGTAACAATGTATGAAACATGTAACAACACTGCAGCGTGAAACAATGTTTGAAAACATGTATCAACACTGCAGAGTGTAACATTTGTGAAAACATGTAACAACACTGCAGTGGTAACAATGTATGAACATGTATCAACAATGCAGCATGTAACGATTGTGAAATATGTACAACACTGCAGCATGTAGTCATGTGTAAAAGGTTGTAACAACTCATATAACACCTACTGCATTGCAAAATGCCATAACATACTGTATACTGTACTGTGATTGAATGTGAAATCTTGCAAAATACACTGTAACAAGATTCAGATAATGCAACAATTTGCAATGTGTAGCTGCATTGTAAGAAGCTGTGACAACACTTGTGTAACAGTATGTGAAAGCCTTTATACACCTACAAAACATCACAAATCCAGATTTTTTGTCTGGGTGAATGTGTTTGTATAACACTGTGATTGTGCTGAACTGAAAGACACCAGGCAACAAAAGACCGCAGACTTACTCAAGGCAAATCCATCCTCTGACCCCTCCCACACACACAGACCCCGCCCACCATGTGTCCGCTTCAATATCACTTCTCATCAACGCCATGCTAATCGTCGAGTATCACTGAGACCCTCAATAAAACCAGCCTTACCGGATCTGCGACATTAGCCCAGTTCGCTAGCTCATTCCTTTTGATCCTTGCGCTGGGAGCTGCTGCGAGGCCTGACAGGGGCAGTGGGGGAGGAACGAGGGAGGAAGGGGGAGAGTGTGAGACAGGAGCAGGGCCTAGGGGAGCGCTGGCGATGCAGATAGTGACAGAGGCGTCAGAAAAGCTTGTTTGTGTTTTCACTTTTCTCGCCATTTTTTGTATGATCTTAAGTCGCATCAAAAGAGTAAAGGCATGTTGTCTTTGGGGCAGGTTGAGACAGCAGGAGACGCATAAATGTGACACTTATTACAGGGAAAACAGAGGACAACGTGTGTGTTTGAGAAGATTGAACAGAACATAACTTTGAAGTAGGATTTGGGTTAGAATTTTTATCTCTTCATATTGGTTTTATTTTTCTTGATCTATTTGAATTAAAACACTTCGTCCAACCTTGTGATGTCATTAAGTGTAATACAGGATGTGCCTGTTGTCTTTTTAGAGAATTTAGTTGAGGATTGAAATTAGCTTGGCTTTAAAACAACAACACACACAAAATGGAGCACAAAGCATTTTGAAATGAAAACAGTTATAGTTCCTGTAGTTTGTTTAAAGGGGAAAAAGCCATTTGTAACTTGTGTAGTTTTGTGACATGGCTGAGGTAAGATAAGATTTTATTTGTCCCACAGAGGGAAAAGTCCAGTTTTGCAATGTAAGTTCAAGACAGTAGGAGAATCGAAAAATGCAATCAAAGTAGATAATAATGTAATGATCTAATTTATATGATGATGATGATGATGATAATGAAGATGATGATAATGATGATGATGATGAAGAAGATGATGATCATGATGATATAATGATGATGAAGATGACGATGATGATGACAATTATGACGATAATGATGATGATGATGACGAAGATAACGATGAAGAAGATAATGATGATGATGATGTTGATAATGATGCTAATAATGAATATGATGATGAAGAAGAAGAAGAAGAAGAAGAAGATGATGATGATGATGATGATGAAGATAACGATGAAGAAGATAATGAAGATAATGATGATGATGATGAAGATGATGACAATTATGATTAAGATGATAATGGTGATGATGATGAAGATGATTATAATGATGATGATAATGATGCTGAAGATGATAACGATGATGATAATGGTGAAGATAGTGACGACGATGATGATAATGATGATGATAATAATGCTGATGATGGAGATGATAATGACGATGATGATGATGAAGATGATGCTGATGACGATGATGAAGATGATGATGATAATGATGATGATGAAGATAGTGCGACGATGATGATGATAATATTGGCTGATGATGGAGATGATAATGATGACGATGATGAAGATGGTGATGATGATGATGATGAAGATAATGATGACGATGATGAGGATAATGATGATGATGATGAAGATGATGATGAAGATAATGATGATGATTATGATTAAGATGATAATGGTGATGATGAAGATGATTATAATGATGATGATAATGATGAAGATAGTGACAACGATGATGATAATGATGATGATAATAATGATGATGATGACGATGATGATGATGACGATGATGAAGATGATGATGATAATGATGATGATGATGATGAAGATAGTGAAGACGATGGTGATAATAATGCTGATGATGAAGACGATGGTAATGATGATGAAGATGATGATGATGATGATGAAGATGATGATGAAGATGATGACGATGACGATGATGAAGATGATGACGATGATGATGATGAAGAAGATGGTGATGATGATAATGATGACGATGATGATGATATGCTGATGATGAAGATGATGATGACGATGATGAAGATGATGAGATGATGACGATGATGATGATATGATGATGAAGATGATGACGATGATGAAGATGATGACGAAGATGATGATAATGACGATGATGCTGATGATGAAGATAATGACGACGATGATGATGATGATGACGACGATGATGATAATGATGATGATGCTGATGATGAAGATAATGACGACGATGATGATGATGTGAGATGACGACGATGATGAAGATGATGATGTTTTATGTTGTTCTTTGGTCTTTTTTCTGTTCACATGTGATGTTTGTGTAATCTCTGTCTTAAACCATGTGTGCCCTGTCACCAAGACAAATTTTCTCCTATGGGAGACAACAAAGGCATATCTTATCTTTGTTTCATTAGCTGATACTATGACGTTTTTAACTGCAACTGAAAAATTAAATAAAGTAAAAATGGCAGAACAGAGCCAAAGTTATGGTTAAAAATGTTTTACACAATACTGTAGATGATCTTTATTTTTATTTAGATAAAAATAACATTGACATAACTGTCAATGCTGTCAAGATCGATGAACCAAATTCTGAGTCCCAGGTACAAGCTTGATTGATGGAATTACTTTGTGCAATCTAGTTATTTTTCAATACATTTGGGTTTCATTTCCTTCTATACTTATATATTTTCTACATTCCTCACATCATTTTCCAAGTGTTGCTGTTAGACATTTGTGTTTTTTGTGTCAAAACTATTGGCTTGAAACTATTGCATTTACCTGTTTAAAGACGAGCATAAAGTCCATGTGCTGTGTTTTATTGGAGCTCTCTGATTTCGCCAATAATTACATTTAGAGGAACCTGCAAACTTGCCTATCCCACTTTACCCATCTTCACCTCAGTCCATTTCAAACGTTGCCCATTGTAAATCTCCGTTTTCTCATTGAGCTGAAGCCCAAACACATCCCGTGGCGTACATGTTTACTCCCACACTCTTACACAAAACCAGTGCCCAAAACCTCACGGCTTCAGAGAAAGTGTGAGAACAAGAGCTCGCACAAGCAAACAAACTCGGCTCTGGAGCGAACGTGTTGTCAGACGCACTGTCACAACTATTTTGGAAACTATCCCTGTTGGTATTTTTGGACAAATATTGTGATGTGCAGAAATAAATTAGGTAAAAAAATGAAAAAAATACATTTGCAGTGTAAGCTTGTGTGCACCAGGTTTTGTCCATTCCGACTTTGGTAATTTATAGTCAGTGTTGGGGCAGGTTCTACCCAAAAATACTTAGTCAACTTATTTGTTTTCAAAACAGCAATTGCACCTGATTTAACCCCATGTTAACCAAAGCTGAACAGACTTACATTCACACATCTGTTTGGATCAGAAACACGGACTAAGTCAAAACAAAGATGGAGGAGTGATCCATAAGAAAGGCTTCAAAGTCATTATCTCCAAAAGTCATTTTCAGTCTGATGGAAGTGACCTGAGACTGGTTGTATTTATACTAAACTGAGCTTAGTCCTGCCAGTGAGAAGGAGCTAAAACCTGTTCATAAACTGGTTTGCTGGGTTCTATGCTTCTCCTCTTTTGTAACAAAAGAAGAGAAGCAGAGGACCACGATTTACTGATTCTTCTCATTAGATTTATCTGATTTACTATCACAATCCAAACTAGTCTGGATGAAGATTCATTGCATATGTGATTATATCACGTTATGACAAAACACTATTATGTAATCACAGAGATGTGTGAATATTGTCCACGTGCGTTTTGTTTTGGATGTAATTGAAGCGCAGCGTGTGATTGTGGCCGTGTGCCTGCAGTGCCTCCTGTCTCCAGCCTCATGTTGCTCTCCTCCCACACTTCTGTGTGTTTCTACATTGACACGCAGTGACAAAACCAGCCTCACAGGTGTAAAACTGCGTTCTTGCCAGAGCTACAGTGAAGGATTCAGGCTCAAAGTGGCTGAGCCGCTGCGCTGAGCCGCTGCGCTGAGCCGCTGCGCTGCGCTCTTTCTCTTTGTTCCACTCGCTCTGCTAACTCTCTTCATTGGTGATGCAGAATCTAGACAAAATAGTCGGTGCAAATGCACTTCTATTGCTTCTTTTTGCCTTTTAGCACACATGTTCATGTGCCTCTGACTTTGAAATGTTAAATCTTCTCTCACCAGTGCTACAAGCCCACGCTGTCACATGAAGTGATCCGCAGAGAAGCGCTGCTAAACAAATGATAAACTATTTAACTCCAAACTCGGAGCTCTATGGTTCTCTGTGTGGACAGGGACAGGTGATTCTGTCTGTGGAGCGACGAATGAGAGAGAGAGTGGACGAGATGGAGAAACAGATGATTAAAGCCACGGTTAACGTTAAAGGGGAACTCAGTTTGGATCTGTGAAAGTCTATTTTACCTTGAGTAGCTCTGGACTTAACTATAAGTTACAGATATCTTGTAGTTGACCTTGAATTAGGCCAATAGAATGAAAGTGCAGAAGTTCAGTATCATGTATAATGATGTCTGTACAATGCAGCTCTGGTTATAGTTTATATAGACCACCTTCACAATTAACTCATTTAATAATTTATGCTGTAAGTCAATTATTTCACAATAATCTAGTAAAATGTGACAATTCTTATAATGAACTGTTGAGTTTGTTACTTTTGTTTTTGTATCTATGCTGTAGGGGAAAATCGCAAAAAAAAAAAAAAAACTCATAATGGCAATATTTCTTGAGAAAAATTGCAATTATGATTTTTGGCACAATCACCCAGTCCTAATGAAACTGTAACTGCAAACACTGCAAATTTGTCAAGTGAACCTTAAAAAATGGCTTGGAAGATGCAATTTTACAACATTTACAACAGTGTTTACAATCCTCAAAAACAGGCAGGAACACTGTAAAAACATCTCTAAACAAACAGATTTCACAAACGTAACTGTCTCGTGTCTTTACCTTTCCGATGTACTGGTAGTCGCTGCCCGTGTACTCCTCTTGCAGAAAGAACTGATTCCACATCCAGCCTCTCCTGACCCTCCGAAGACCCGCCCCCTTAGCTCCAGACCCCGCCTCCTCCTCTCCTCCTGACCCCGCCCTCATCAGCTCCGCGCTCCGCCCATCCAAAAACAGCGCGCAGGAACAAAAGTAGAGTCCGGCCCCCAGAAGAAGCAGCGCGGCGTGAAAAGTCCTCATGGTGCAGACCGCAGACCAGACAGAACCAGGTCCCAGGGCCGAGCAGGTCTACCGTCCCAGCAGCGTCACTCCACACCGGGGTAAAGGGAGCTCATAGTCCTCAGAGCAGAGCTGGAACAGAAGGAAGACAGAAGAAAGGTGAGGTGTGAGGTTTTTTATCAGTAACACAACAGATTTAGTTCCAATACTGATCCCGATACTTTGGCTTTGACTATCTGCCGATACCCGATATCAGCCGATACTAGCGTAAGAACTGAACATAATAAATTTAGTCATATTGTGTTATGTAACTGTCTATAGTACAAGTCACTACTTAACAACGTAATCTGAATAAAATACCCAAAATATTGAGACATTCTGGATCAACAGCAG
>CM076395.1:12494728-12666051 GCA_038363315.1 Mugilogobius chulae
AGAGGAGAAAGAGAGGGAGGGAGAGGAAGAGAGGGTCACTACATGAAAAAGTAGAGACAGACAGAAAGAGATGGAAAGAGAGGAGAGAAGGAGGGGGGAGAAGAGAGGGAGAACATTAGAGAGAGAGAGAGAGAGAGGAGAGAGAACAAGAGACGCAACTAGACAAGAATGACATCAAAAGAGAGGGAGGGAGAGGAAAAGACAGAGAGAGAGGGGTGAAAGAGAGAGAGAGCAAAAGATGCAACAAGAAGAGAAGGATGGGGAGGGAGAGAAAGAAAGAGGGAATGATGCAGACTATACACGCATTTATATAAGTATGTCTGTTTGCTGATGAGCCCTTGAGCAGGACACTTATTAAACGCAGTCATTTGAAGTCATTACGTATATGTTCAGAGTATAAGAAAAGCCACTCTTTCCTCTGCCTCCGGACAAACGTTTCCTCAGAAAATCCATGAGAAGATCGACCGGAGCAGGAGAAAACATAGATCGAACATCACACACACACAAAACAGCTAAATGTTGCTTTTGTGCTCTTAAAACGCAGCCGCTCGATAAATCCATCCGCTCTTACAGGGACGCGGCGCTCACATGGTAATCACACACACACACATGTTTAGTGAAGCCTCTGTCTCTGGGCTCAAAAACACTCTGCAGTCTGAAGAAATAACCTGTGTTGATGTAATAATTGAAATTGTTGAAAATTTAAGAGTATTATTATTCTTTGTTGGTAAAATCCAACAACATTCAACTTAATACTGAGCACTATGAAAAAGGTGGTGATGAGGATAGTACACTACTATTATTATTTGTAAATCTTTAATGTTGTTGGTAATACCTTTAGTAAGGATTACAGTAACACAATAACAATGATACAGAATTATTGTATTTTATTTATTTATTTTCTCATTATTTCCAATTCCTAACAGTATTGTTACTACTGTTGCTATTATTATTTATTTATCTACAGTACTTTTATGTACTTAACATATTTTGTATGCCATTATTCACCACTAGTTTTATTTATTATTAGTAATACTTTTCTAATGTATCTCTTTACTATATACAGTATATGTATGGAAGTGTATATATGTGAATGTATGTATATGGGCATATATGGTTATGTGCGTGTACGTGTATGTGTGTATGTACGTATATGTATAGGCGTATGTACTGTATGTGTGCCTATGTGTATGTATGTGTATGTGTATATATGTATATGTACGTGTATGTGTGTATGTACGTATATGTATAGGTGTATGTACGTATACTGTATGTGTGCCTATGTGTATGTATGTGTATATATGTGTATACTGTATATATACATGTATTTATACTATATCGTTTTTATTTATTTTATTTTTTATTTTAATTATAATTACTATTTGTTTTATTTTTATTTCTTTTTTATCTTATTTTTACTTATTTTATTTATTTATTTATTATTATTATTATTATTATTGAAAAAATGGAAGCACTCTACTACTGTTGTATAAATAAACTGTATAATTGAAAGTGCAAAGAGTGCTATTATTCTAAAACAGCAGAATTGTTGTTCTTTCGTGTCCTGACTGTTTTGAGGATTTGTTCTCACACAAACACATTTTCAGTTAAAGGTGCACTGATTTAGAACAAGAGCGCTGTTTTCAGTTGAGTAATAAAGCTTGTTGTGACATTATCTTCTGCAGAATGTGTTATTTTGATGATTTGGACTATTTTAGGTTATTTTTACGGGCTTGCAAACTCCAAATTGTGTTATAATTTTGTCTATTTGTGACCTTCTAATCAAAACAAACACCAGATGAGCGTCTCATTGATCTGCAGCACAGTTCACAGACTTAACTTTGTCCTTATAACAACACTTGTTATGGTGGGATCCTTTCTCTATGTGTTACTCGTATTGACTGTAGCTTTTTATATTATTATAATAAATAATGTACCATAAACATCAATGAGCGACATTTGTTTGGTGTGCAACAGCAAAACAGAGCTTATGTGAAATAAATACAAGTAATTACAACAACTAGCTCGAGACAGTCACGTATAACAGAAAATGCCTCAGAGAATTTACAAACACCATGGCCACATCCAGACAATGGACTGTAGTTTGATTTAAGAACAAAAATGTTCTTAAGAAGACCTTAAGTACACATAATTTCTTTCACTGATGATTTATGATTAGTATTATTGACAGTGGTCCCTGATGAAAGCACGTAACAATTTGAACTACAGGTCCCAGAATGCATTGCAGCCGAGTGCTGACAATAGACCACAATGCTAAAATTGGTAAATGGTCTATTTATATAGCGCTTTTCTATCTTTCCAGGCACTCAAAGCACTTTACAATCTAGTCTCCACTCACCCAGTGTAACAGACACTGAGGCAGTGTGGGTTAAGTGTTCTGCCCAAGGACACAATGACAATCTACTCCTGACATCCCACTGTGGCACCTGGTGTTCAAGCAGTCTCCCATCCAAGTACTAACCAGGCCGTAACTTGCTTAACTTCTGAAATCTGACAAAGTCAGGCTTAGACAAACAGGTATGGCCATGCATGAGCTTAAGCAGGAATATAAAGGCTTATATTACTGAGATGTGATGATTAAACCTCAAATGCACTGGAAATGCAGCACATTACAGACAATTTGTCCAAAATGTTCCTGAATGAATTGTCTGTACAGTTTAATGCAACATATATATATAATACAGTATGTTACACTATAAACCTGGAGACACAGTGAATGTTCTGTAATCTAATATCTGAATAAACACAGAAGGACTATATTTTAAAAATATGACCCTCGACCAGCTCTGACTGATTGATTTAGACATGTTTTTAGTGGCAATGGAAACCAGAGCATTCAGAGGAAACCTTCGCAGACACAGTGTGAACTAGAAAGGCCATGGGACCAGTCTGCCTCATGACCTGTCTGTTTAACAAGGCTCTCTGAAGCTCTCTGAGGCTCTCTGAGGCTGTCTGAGGCTGTCTGAGGCTCTCTGAGGCACTCTGAGGCTGTCTGAGGCTCTCTGAAGCTCTCTGAGGCTGTCTGAGGCTGTCTGAGGCTCTCTGAGGCTGTCTGAGGCTCTCTGAAGCTCTCTGAGGCTGTCTGAGGCTGTCTGAGGCTCTCTGAGGCTGTCTGAGGCTCTCTGAGGCTCTCTGAGGCTCTCTGAGGCTGTCTGAGGCTGTCTGAGGCTCTCTGAGGCTCTCTGAGGCTGTCTGAGGCTCTCTGAGGCACTCTGAGGCTGTCTGAGGCTCTCTGAAGCTCTCTGAGGCTGTCTGAGGCTGTCTGAGGCTCTCTGAGGCTGTCTGAGGCTCTCTGAGGCTCTCTGAGGCACTCTGAGGCTGTCTGAGGCTGTCTGAGGCTGTCTGAGGCTCTCTGAGGCTGTCTGAGGCTCTCTGAGGCTGTCTGAGGCTCTCTGAGGCTGTCTGAGGCTCTCTGAGGCTGTCTGAGGTTGTCTGAGGCTCTCTGAGGTGTCTGAGGCTCTCTGAGGCTCTCTGAGGCTCTCTGAGGCTGTCTGAGGCTCTCTGAGGCTCTCTGAGGCTCTCTGAGGTTCTCTGAGGCTCTCTGAGGTTCTCTGAGGCTGTCTGAGGCTCTCTGAGGCTGTCTGAGGCTGTCTGAAGCTCTCTGAGGCTGTCTGAGGCTGTCTGAGGCTCTCTGAGACTCTCTGAGGCTCTCTGAGGCTGTCTGAGGCTGTCTGAGGCTCTCTGAGGCTCTCTGAGGCTCTCTGAGGCTCTCTGAGGCTGTCTGAGGCTGTCTGAGCTCTCTGAGGTTCTCTGAGGCTCTCTGAGGCTCTCTGAAGCTCTCTGAGGCTCTCTGAGGTTCTCTGAGGCTCTCTGAGGCTCTCTGAGGCTGTCTGAAGCTCTCTGAGGTTCTCTGAGGCTCTCTGAGGCTCTCTGAAGCTCTCTGAGGCTCTCTGAGGCTCTCTGAAGCTCTCTGAGGGCGCTGTACTTGAATCAGGTGATACAACTTCCCAGAATCTCCTGTTTTTGCGTTGTTTTTTCTTCCCTCCTCTTCCTTTTCCTTCAGGTTGTACTTTGATTAGGACTCGCCGCAGGAGCAGGAAAGGTTCTGCTTCAAAGGGATTTGGATTTGGGGCTAAGGTAAGAGCTAAATGAAGCAGAGACAGTGGATCTGTATTCACGTGTCGTATACTTAACACACTGGAATAGTATATATGTAACACTTATCATTCCTTATTTGTATGAATACATTTTATTTTCCCTGCTACAACAAAACCTTGTAACATTAAATTAAGCTTTTGAATAATGATTTAGACATCTGTTGAGGCCACAATGTGAGTTTGCACAAGAAACAGAACACAAAGAGTCAGTTAAATGCAGTTATAGAGTTGGTTGTTCATTATTAAGAAATGCTAAACCTTTGTTCAAAATCCAGTTCACTGTGATGAACAACATCAGGGCTGTTCAGTTATTTTTACCAGTGGGCCGGACGTTGTATGGTCCGTCCAGACGATGAAACTGAACTACACATGTTTTACATCCAATCTGAGTATTATTGCTAATTATTATTACTAGTATTTCCTAGAAATCTACTTTTTACTTTGTCATAGGCAGAGTTCCAAACCAAAACTAAACCTGGTCTACATTTGGATTACACAGACGTTAACTACATCTTTAACAAAGCCCAAAGATGAATAATCTGATCTTAGACTAAACCAGGAGGACAGTATAAGGTCTTAACCATTTCAATGAGATAACATAATGTGGATCAAATGATGCATAGCTAGTGAATAACAGTAGAAGTAGGGCTAACCTAATGTGTGAATTATTCTGATATTAAAGACAAGATCAACAATCTGATGAGCCACGAGTCTGTAGAGCCGAGAGAAGAGCCGCTCCGAGGGAAAACGCGAGCTGCAAGCTAGCACATTAGCCAGACAACAACGCTGCAGTGTTTACAGAAAACATCCAACGTAAGTAACATAACACACGCAGAACACGCGAAATATAATGTGCAGTTTGTGTGAGTTTGCATTAACAGAATAATCAGTGCTGTGTGGGTTTGTCATATGTGCTAGCGCTAGGTTATTAGCATTTTGCCGATAAGTAGCGGTAGCAGTGGTGCGCACCTTACTAACAACATACTGTATTATAATTTGTGTAATAAAGTGAGTCCACTAACAGCAGCTAAACTCTGTGACTGTTGTAAACTAGTAAACACTCTGTATTACGGCTAATCAAAAAAAAAAGTATTTGGTCCGTGCGTTCATGTTTGAATTGAGCCTATACAAAAGTAATGACTGACTCTGAGACAAAGTTTATACAGTAGATTTTTGCTCAACATAAAACATTTGTTCACTCTGAGTCACTGCTGATTGCGGATTAAAAGTCGAACGAGCCCAGTGAAAGATCCATCCTGGAGCAGATCCTCTTCAGCTCAGCTCTGACAAACCTCCCTGGTGGTGCTGAATATGGGTCGAATGCAAATGTGTTAATGGTATTGGTAAAATCCTCCCTGTTGACCCTCCTCCTGCTCCCGCTCAGCTCTGTGATCTCACACCACGATGACAGGCAGAGATAGACCCTCGCGCTCAAGGGTCCCGGGCCGGTTCTGCTGGGGATGCATATGTGGATGATGGTTTGTGTTTGAGTAACTGACCTCAGTCACAAATAACACCTGCTTTTTTAATCAATCAAGTCCAAACTGTACCTGAATATACTTTTTCTCCCCCAGCGTGAATTTGAGCGTTTCATAAAATTAGCCGTAATTGTGATCAAACTTAAAGAAGGACTGAATTGAGCCAGGGCTACTTTCGACCCACTCAGCTGTTCCCATGGAAACATCTGATCTGACAGTGGAGCTTTTAATTGAAATGTCCACACTTAGTCCAGTCTGTGGTTCGCTGATCTGAGCTCCATCTGCTGCAAGGAGATTACGGGACAAATCCTACATCAGAGACCCAGGGGTACGACCACATGACCAGAGGTATGGACCAGAGGAGAGGTATTATGGAGGGGTATGACAAAGAGGGAGTAATGGAGGGAGGGAAGGGTATGACCAGAGAGGGAGAGGGTATGACCAGAGAGGGAGGGGTACAACCAGGGAGGGAGAGGTATGGACCGAGGTATGAGGGATGAGGTATGGACCAGGGGAGGACGAGGGGTATGGCCAGGGAGGGGAGAGGTTATATGGACCAGGTGGAGGGAGAGGTATGGCCAGGGAGGGAGAGGTTACGACCGAGGTATGATGGAGGGAGATGGTAGGCGAGAGGTATGGACCAGGAGGAGAGGTATGGACAGGAGGGGAGAGGTAATGGACCAGGGGAGGGAGAGGTATGGACGCAGGAGGGAGAGGTATGGACCGAGGAAGGGAGAGGTATGGCCGGGAGGGGAGAGGTTATGGAACGGGTAGTGGAAGAGGGTAATGACCAGGAGGGAGGGGAGAGGTATGGGACCAGGGGAGGGGAGGAGGTATGGGACCAGGAGGGAGAGGTATGGGACCAGGAGGAAGAGGTATGGGACGCAGGAGGGAGAGGTATGGCCAGAGAGGGTGAGGTATGGTAGAGGTATGGACCAGGAGGGGAGGGAGAGGTATGGGACCGATGGAGGGAGAGGTATGACCAGTAGAGGGAGGGGTACAACCAGGGAGGGAGAGGTTATGTAGGGAGGGAGAGGTATGGACCGTTAGAGGGGAGAGGTATGACCAGGAGGGAGAGGTATGGACAGGGAGGGAGGGTATGGGAGGGACCAGGAGGAGGGAGAGGTATGTACCCGGGAGGGAGACGTATGGACCAGGAGGGAGAGGTATGGACCGGAGGAGAGGTTACCATGGAGGGAGACGTATGGACCAGGAGGGAGAGAGGTATGGACTCAGGAGGGAGGTATGGTAACCGAGACGGGAAGGGAGAGGTATGACCAGGGGAGAGGGAGGGTACCCTGAATAGGAGGGGAGTGGACGGGATGGACCAGGATAGGGTAGGGGGGTACAACAGGAAGGGAGGGTAGCCGGAGAAGGGATCAAGGAGGTCAGAATTCACAGATACATTTCATTGGTTTGTCTCTCCACGATCTGGCCTGTAACTTGTAGGAAGGAGGAGGAGAGAGGTGAGAAAGAGAGAGGAAAGAAAGAGACGATAAGGAGGAGAGAGAAAGGGAGGAAGATGGTGGAGAAGGAGAAAGAGGGAGAAAGCAGCAATACAGAGGGGAGAGAGAGAGAAAGGAGGGGGAGGAAAGAGGAGAGAAAGGAGAGAGGGAAGAAAAGGTAAGAAATTTGTGGAAGAGACAGATAGAGAGAGGGATAAAATGAGAGAAAAGGGAGAGGAGAAGAGGAAAGGGGAGAATGTAAAAACAAGGAGCAGAGGAGAGAGAGAAAAAGGGGAAGAGAGATGGAGACAGAGGAGAGGAGAGATGGAAGGAGAGAGAGGCAGCACAAAAAAGAGAGGAAAAAGTATTGGAAAAGGGAGTGGAGAAGGGAACGAAAAGAAGAGAGAAAGAGAGGGAAAGATGAAAGAGATGGAGAATGAGTAGAGAGAGAAAATGAAGAGAGAGAGAGAAAACAATAAAGAACAGAGGAAAGAGAGAGAAGAAGGCAAGGAAAGGGGGAGAAATGAAAAGCGAAGAAAGAGTAGAGAGAGAAAATTGAGAGGAGGGAAGAAAAAGAGGAGAGGAAAGAAATAGAGAAAGCTGGAAAGAGAGAGAGAATGGGGGGAGGAAGAGAAAGAGAGGCAGATGAAGGGGGTGGAAGAAAAGAGGATAAGAGGAAGTGTCTAAGGTCACAAGTCAAAGTCAAGCCCAATTACATTTGAACCTTTATTTTCCTTTTAAATCTCTCTCTCTCTCTCTCTCTACCTCTCTCTTCCGCAGCAGCAAAACCACATCCTCCTTCACCTCCTCTTTTCTCTGCCCAAAGTTTGTCCGGTCCATAAAGTATTCATGTGTTTGTGAGACTGTCCTGGTTCATCCTCTGAGCTCCACTCGGGATCAACTGGACAGTGTGATACGTTTGTGTGTGAAAGGGGGAGACTAAAGTGGGTTAGAGAGAGAGGGGGGAGAGAGAGGGAAGGGGGGAAAAAGAGAGGAAGTGAAGTAGGGAGAAACAAATAGGGTGGAGGAGGGGAAAGGGGACATTTTAAGGGGGAAGAAGAAAGAAAGAGGAGTAATGAGAGAGAGAGAGGCAAGGGAGAGAGAAAATTGATGAAGAGAGTGGGGAGAAAAGGAGGAAGAGAAAGGGGGAAGAAAAGAAAAGATAGAAGGGATAAAGAGGGGGGTGTTGGGTGGGAATAGGTTGTTGTTAGGACAGAGGAATAGAGAGAGGATGTTAAAAATAGAGAGGGAAAGGAAGTAGGTGAGAGAGAGAAGAGGGCAATAATATAAGGAGGGAGGACCTAAATATTCGGGAGGCGTAGAAGATGGGAAGAAGAAAGTAGTACAGGAAAGAGTCGAAAGGAAGCAGTCGGCCGGAGTAGTGGAGAGGAGAGGAAGAAAAAGGGAACGAAGGGAAAAAGAGAATAGAAAAGTAGGGAATAGAGAGAGGAGAGGAGTGGAAAGCCGAAAGAGACTGAAGAAATAGGGGAAGGAGAAGAGGGAGATGAGGATGAGAGGAAGAAGGAAGGGATTAGGAAGAAACGAGGAAAGAGAAGATTGGGGAAGAGGGGGTAAAGGGGACTTGTAGGTAAGGAGAGGGGAAAAGAAGAAGTGAGAGAAAAGGAAAGTACGGTATGAGAGAAATGGGAAGAAGTAGATGTGTGGTTAATTGGGTGAAGTTCAAGTGGAATGATCAGTAGTGTGGGAGGAGAAGAAGAAAGGAGAGGGAGGAAAAGACAGGGGCGAGGAAGAGGAGAAAGGAAGGAAGAGTTAAGGAGGAGAAAGAGAAGGAGGTGAAGAGAATAGAGAAAGGATGAGTGAGAGGAAAGAGGGAGGACAGAAAGGAGGAAGATAAATGGGGGAGAGAGGGTAGAGAGCGAGGATGAGGAGGAGAGGGGAAAAGAAGAAGAGAGAAGGGAGAGAAAGAGGAACTGGGGAGAGAGAGAGAGAGAGTGAAATGGTGAGAGAGAGGAAAGGGATGCAGAGTAGAAGAGCGGGGAGAAAGAGGAGAAAAGGAGAAGAAAGGGAGAGGGAGGAAAGACAGGGAGAGGGTGGGAAGAGGAGAAAGAAAGGAGGAGAAGGGGGAGAAAGAGAGGGGGGGAAAGGAGAGGGAGCAGTTGTGAAAAGCAGGAAAAGAGAGAGGGAAATAGGCGAGAGAGAGAGGAATAACAGATGAAGAGGAGAGTGGAGAGACAGAGAGAGTAGAAAGAAAGGAAAAGGGAGGGTAGGAAGAGGAGAGAGGGAGGAAAAGAGAGAGCTGGAGTCAACAGAGAAGGAGGTAAGAGGAGGAAGAGAGAGATGTGAAAGAAAGAAAGAAAGAGAGCAGAGCGAGGAAGAGGAGAGCGAAGGGGAGGAGAGAGAAAAGCGAGAGAGAAAGAGAGATGAGAGAATGAAAAGTAGGGGTGAATCCAGTTTCTCTCTCTCACTCTTGACATATTCCTCCTATACTTTCTCTCCCGCTAAATTAAAGTGAATGATTCATCGCCGGCGTCATGTGTCTGGAAAAAAAAAAAAAAAAAAGTTTTCTTCCGAAGTGTGATGGTGCAGGTTCATGGTTTATTCATATTCGCTTCTCTCTCTCTCTCTCTCTGGTGTGGACTGTGGACCGGGCTGATGTGTCCCGGACAGCCGCCCCGCCACAGACACCGCTCCTGTCATCCCCCGACTCTCTCTTTTTGTCTTTTCTCTCTCCTTCTCTTTTCTCTCTCTCTCTCTTGCGGTCAGTTTTTTCCCTTGTAACTTGCTCTTTCTGCTTTCTCTTCTTGCTTATTTTGTCTCTCTTTCTCTCTCTTCTTTTCTCTGTCCTCTTCTGTCTGCACTTCCCATTTTGTTTTCTCTCTTTTTCTCTGCTTTGTTTTCTCTTCCTCTCAGTGACAAGTAGGTGATCTCTCCCTGTCTTTCTCTTTCTTCTCTCTCCACTCTCCTCTCTCTTTCCCCTTGCTCTCATCTATCCTTTGTCCAATCTCTCCATCCTCTTCTCTCTCTCTCTCTCTCTCTCCCTCTAAGTGACACTGGTGTGATTTTCTCCACTTTTCTCTCTCTTTTCCTTCTCTCCCTCTCTTTCACCTCTCCTCCCGCTCTTTCTGGCCTCCTACATCTCTCTCCTTTTTTTTCACCCCCCTTCTCTCTCCCCCTCAGTGACACTGTGTGGTTTCTCCAGCTCTCTGTTCCTCTTTTCTCCCACCTTTCTTTCATCTCTCTCTTTTTCCTTCTCTCTCTCTCTCTCTCTCTTCCTCTCTCTATTCTCTTTTCCCTCTCTCGCTCTCCTCTTCTTCTCTCTCTCCCCTCTCTCTGTCCTCTCTCTCTCCTATCTCTTCTCTCACACTCCCTCTCTCCTCTCCCCCTCTCTCTTCTTCCCTCTCTTCTCTCTGTCTTTTGTCTCCTCTCTCTCCTCTCTCTCTCACCTTCTTCCCCCTCTCTGTCTCCCTCTCCCTTCCTCTCTCTCTCTTTCTCTCCCTCTTTCTCCCTCACTCTCTGTTCTTCCCCTCTGTCTCTCCTCTCTTTCTCTCTCTCCTCTCTCTCTCTTCTCTCTCAGTGACAGTAGTTGATTTCTCCAGCTCGCCTCTGTCTGCTTTCTTCCTCTCCCTCTCTCCTCACCTCTCCTTTCGCTCTTCTATCTTGTCCCTCTCTCCCTCTCCTCTTTCTCTCTGTCCCTCTTCCACCTCCACTCCCTTCTCCTCTCTCGTCTGTCTTCCCACTCTTCTTTCCCTCGCTCTCTCTCGCCTCTCAGTGACACTGTGTGATTTTCTCAGCTCTCTTTTTCTCTTCCTTCTTTCCTTTTCTTCTCTCCCCCTCTCCCCCTCCCCACCTTTCTCTCTCTCCCTCTCTCGCGCCTCTCGGTGACACTGTGATTTCCTCTTTCTCTTCTTTTTCTCTCTCTTTCCTTCTCCCTCTCTCCCTTCTTCCAACTCTTTGTCTCTCTCTCTTCTTCCCCCTCTTCTCTCTCTCTCTCTCTCTCTCAGTGACAGGGTGATTTCTCCAGCTCTCTCATCTGCCCCCCTTCTCTCCCTCCCTTCTCTGTCTCTCTCTCCCTTCCTCCCTCTCTCTTCTTTCTCTTCCTTTTTCTCCCCTTGCTTCTCTTCTTCCCTCTATGTCTCTCTCTTCTCTCTTTCCCTCTCTCTCTCTCATCTCTCTCTCGCTCTCTCCTCTTCCCCTTTCGTCTCTCTCTCCCTCTTCCCTCTTTCTCTCTTTTCCCCTCTTTCTATCTCCCTCTTTCTACCCTCTCTTCTGTCTCTCTCTTCTCCCCTCTCTCTCTCTCTACCTCTCTCCTTCTTTCTCTCTCCCTCTTTTTCCCTCTCTCTCTTTTTACACTCATTGTCTCTCTCTCTTTCTCTTTTCCTTCTCTCTCTCATCTCTCTCCCTTAGCTCGCTCTCTTCTTTCCCCTCTCCTGTCTCTCTCCTCTTTCCCTCTTTTCTCTCTCCCCCATCTTTCTATCTCACTATTTCTCTCCTCTCTCTTCTTCAACTCTTTTGTCTCTCTCTCTTCTTCCTTCTCTCTCTCTCTCTCTCTCTCTCTCACGTGACAGTAGGTGATTTCTCCAGCTCTAATTGGTCTCTGGGATCAGTTCCCTTCCTGCCAGCCTCTCTCTCTCTCCCTCTCCTCCTCTCCCTCCCTCCCTCTCTCTCTCCCCTCTCTCCTCTTTCTCCTGCCTGTCTGTTTCGGCTGCAGGCCGGCTTGGCAGAGGTGCGGCTCGCTCTGTGATTGTCAGGAGAAGTCAGCCACATTAATCAGTGTTTGTGAAAGACGGAGAGAAGAGGGAGAGAAGAGGAGGGTGTGGGGTTCGGAGGCAGGGGGAGGGGTTATAATGGGGCAGGCTGACAGGTGTGTGACGGGGCAGGTAATGGGGTTGGCAGGGGGGTGGGCTGATAGGAAACGGACAGAATGTTTAAATTCTTATAACCGTCCATCCACTCCCTCGCTCTTGTGAGACATTTCCTGATGATTGAAGTGTAGCACAATTATGTCAAGTTGAGCGTTAGCATCTTGCTAGCATAATGCTAATTTCCATCCGTAGTCTCTGCTGGAGAAACCAGCCACACAACAGCTTATAATAAACACTACATAAATACAGAGTACACAAATACAAATACAAAGACCTCCCTGATTACTTCACAGCCCACATACTACTCACAGGCACCGAGCAAACCCACACACATCACTGTATACTCCACTCACACGCCACAGTTGTCCCATAGTCAACCATCATCACAATTAGGAGAAACGTTAATTTCAGCCAGAAGAGACAAGAAAACATGTAATTGAGTGTCTTCTTTCTCTGCTGGACTACTGTCCTAACGTGTGTCTGGTAGGGGTGTAAAAAAATCAATTCAGGCAATTAATCGCATTCCTTAATGCGCAATTCTCGCCATCGATTCAAAATGTTCTGAATCAATTCTTAAAACTCATATGATTAATGAAATATACACAAAGTTTACTAATTTGCAAGTAAAGAAGTTAGCACCCTAACTTTAAAGATCATTATCAACTTTGTTACTTGAATTATTGTTGGTAATATACTTTACAAAAAGTGAAATAAATTGTATTCATAACATTTTGTTTTTTTAAGTGTACTTTAATAGTATAGATCATAAAAACAGAAATAATATCAAATTATTGCAAATAATAATCGTTTGTCAGTATCGGATTAATTGATCGTGAGGTGTGAATCGTGATACGAAGCGAATCGCCAGATTTCAGGCAATTCACATCCCTAGTGTCTTCGACAAACTCCAGAGAGCTCAGTAGAGCTGCACCACTCACTCTCAGATGTCCTTTTAGAACTAATGTTCATTATGCACAAGACACTGTCATGGCTGGTTTATAGATTAGTTCTGTCTTTACACACAGACCTTTGAGCCTGTTCTCACAGCTACAGATGTAACACCTGGAATAGACACAGTTTTAACACGAGACGAGCCTCGAACGCAACTTTCACTTTACCAAAACCAAGAAAAAACAACCTTTCTATACAGAGCTGTTTCTCACTGGAAGGAACTGCCTCCAAAAATAATGAGAATAAAAAAATCAGGATGTTTAAAAATAAAACGTTATATGAAACTAGTGTTTGAAAGTGTAATGCTGCTGAATGTTTAAGGTCAGATATTGGGACAGAATGGGATGTGTTTTGTTTTACTGAAATGATCACATGTGTTTGCGTGTTGATGTACATAAGGTGTATTGTATTGCTTTTACTCAGAGTCTCAGCAACTGTAGAGACTAACGAGGATCCTTAAATAAACAAATAAATAAACAAACACATACAAAAACTACACATTAGACATTTACATAGCTATCCCTTTACAACTCTATATGTACAATAATGTCTGACTTAAGTGTCGGAAAACTCTGTATCACCACTAAAAATCAATTATTATGTGGACAGTTTTGAGTGAATCAGAACGACAGTTTTATCACTCACTGCTCAACTACAACAGCAAATGTTTTACTCAAGAAGATAAACAGTGTTGAATATAGATACGAGGACAAGGGATTCAACCTTACAACATGTAAATATATCAAACTATGCTAACGGTAGCTGCGAGCTAAATGCCTCCATTTACAGGTGGCTTTGACTCGAATCGAATTAGGTAGACTAAAATTACACTTAAATCTCCAGAAAACGTCTTAAAAGAGGGAAATAGTTTAGCCTCCCACTTACGCTTAGTAAGGCATGAGACGCTTTCCCTTTCTGCAGGCCACGCCCCCAAAACGCTGCTATTCCCAAGTGAAGGTCCGTTAGAGGGCGTGGCCTCTGATGCCGATCTACAGGAAGTACATTTAAGTTTTTATCTTCAGGAAGTACATTTTTATTCCTAAAAATGGTCATTAATCATTTGGTGTGGCGTAACAGTACAAGAAGGCGTGGCTTATTGGCATAAAAGGGCGGGGCTTATAATTACACAAAGATGGGGCTAAGGTTAAAAATAAATAGGTGTTGCGCATCAGTATAAAGAGGTGTGGTATGTTGGTGTAAAGAGGCGGGGCTTATCGCTATAAAGAGGCAGGGCTTATTGCTATAAGAGGGCGGGGCTTATCGCTATAAAGAGGCGGGGCTTATCGCTATTAAGAGGCGGGGCTTATCGCTACAAAGAGGCGGGCTTATTGCTATAAAGAGGCGGGCTTATTGCTATAAAGAGGCGGGGCTTATTGCTATAAAGAGGCGGGGCTTATCGCTATAAAGAGGCATGGCTTATTGCTATAAAGAGGCGGGGCTTATCGCTATAAAGAGGCGGGGCTTATCACTATAAAGAGGCATGGCTTATTGCTAAAGAGCGGGGTTATCGTATAAAGAGGCGGGGCTTATCGCTATAAAGAGACGGGGCTTATTGCTCTAAAGAGGCGGGGCTTATTGCTATAAAGGGACGGGGCTTATTGCTATAAAGAGGCGGGGCTTATCGCTATAAAGAGGCGGGGCTTATCGCTATAAAAAGAGGCGGGGCTTACGCTATAAAGAGGCGGGCTTATCGCTATAAAGAGACGGGGCTTATCGCTATAAAGAGGCGGGTTATTGCTATAAAGAGGCGGGGCTTATCGCTATAAAGAGGCGGGGCTTATCGCTATAAAGAGGCGGGGCTTATCGCTATAAAGAGGCGGGGTTTATTGCTATAAATAGACAGGGTTATCACTGTATATGATAAATACATGTATAAACAGTTTGTTCTCCGTTAAAGAGCTAAACAAATCTTATTTGTGCCTCTCGCGACCTCTTTCGTACCGGCAGACCCGATCCGTCCGGAAGTGTGATAAGAACATGCACAATTGAAAATAATAACGTTTATTTGTGAATTATGTAACTGTTTATGAACAAATAATGAAAAGTGTTGTTTAAAAAAATCGCCAAAATATTATATATATAGGCGCAAAAGGTCATGTGTGATGATGCGTTCAAGGGTTGAACGGAAAGATCAAACTCTTGTATTACACTAGATAAACTGCTAAAAGGCAAATAACGTCTGTGGTTAAAAAGACATGGTTGTGGATGACTATATATTATGTGTTTAAAAAGAAGAACAAAAAATAGCCTTCATTTCTGTTTTATTTAGAAAAAAAGGGAACTTCCGGACGGATCGGGTCTTCTGGGACGAAAAGGGTCGTGACAGTGCCATTAAAACAACGACAGAACATTCCAGGCAATAGAGCATCATCTCCAGAGATGGCAAAAGTACTGAAGTTCACTACTCAAGTAAAAAGTACAGTTACTTGTGTAAAAAATGACTCTGGTAAAAGTCAAAGTCCTGCTGAAACTCCTTTACTTGAGTAAAAGTATAAAAGTAATCTTGTGTAAATTTACTTAAGTAAAAAAAGTAAAAAGTATCACACTGCCAAAAGTTAGTCTCGATTAAAACTTTTAGGTTACTAAAATGTGTCATCTTATTTCACTTGTTTCAAGACATTTCTGCTGTTTTCAAGAGATTTGAGCCTGGATCAAATGAGCCAACGCCGTCAGTATGAATGTTTTATTTCATTAAACTTGAAACAAGAAGAAATTTATTGAAACAAGGCAGAAAACACAACAAAACAAGTTATATAATCTAGGCACATCAAATAAAACCATTTGGACCAGAAAAAATACAGAAAATCCAGGTTTTAAAACATTTTAACCAATCTCGAAATGCATTTTTGCAGAGCATAAAGTTGGTTTGTGATGTTGTGATGTGTGAGATGGACTTTATAGTCAGTTAATTATATTTATCTGACTTTTACCATGTGATAAGCATGTAGTTTTCATAACATTTTTAGCTATTTTCACGTATTAATTTGTTCACAAAGCACTGATACACGGCAGCAGCAGCTTTAAATGGAATAACAAATGTTTATGAGCTTATAAACACGAGTGGAAGTGGGTTCATCACTCTGTGAAGCGCTTTGTGACTCTGTGTCTGTGAAATGCGCTATACAAATATAGATTACTTACTTACTTACTTACTTACTTACTTACTTATAAAGTAACTCACCTGTTTATAAACGTAGGCGAGTAGAAAGTACAGATACTTCTTGTAAAATGTAAGGAGTAAAAGTAAAAAGTCACCAGATTTTGTAATACTCAAGTAAATACAGATACTCAAGAAAACTACTTAAGTACAGTACTTGAGTAAAAATACTTAGTTACTTGCCACCTCTGATCATCTCCATGGAAACAAGAAACCTAAGTATGTGTTATCATCCTAATATCACAAAATAATCTAGTTATAGGTTCAAAGACATTTTTACAATAAAGCGACCGACAACAAAACAAGCAGGAAAAATAATATTCTTTGTCCGTAAACGTCTGAAAGAACAGCCCGTGTGCACAACTGACCGGGACGCGGCGCATGACATTTCACCGAGGTCAGGCTTCTCTCTCTCCGAGCATCAGTCCATTTAAGGGCGTTTCATTCCCCAGGGCTGTGCAGGCTGACAGCACCCACGGACCGGCCTGACCTTCCACGTGTGGGGCCTGGTCATGTGACTCTCAGACCGTAATGAGGCGATCGTACAGGCTTCGGAGAGAATGATAGAGCCTATTCAGCCTATGCACTCTTTTAAATGAACCTGAAGCTTTGTGTTGATGTAACTTGAAAGGACGAGGCTTTCAAGTTAGAATTTTAAGAGAGAGACAGAGGGAGGAGAGAAATAAAGGAAAGAAAAAAGGAAGAAAGAGAGAGGAGGAAGAGCAGCAGAAAGAAAAAGTGAGAAAGAAAGAGAGAAGAGAGAAAGAGGGAGAGACAAGAGAGGGAGAGAGGACAAGAAAGAGACGGAGATCGAAAGAAGAGACCGGGGTGGAGAGAGATGGAGAGAAAGTCAGAGAGAGAAGGAGAGAGAAAGAGGTAGAGAGAGAGCAAGAGAGAGAGAGAAGAGAGATGGAGAAATAGAGAAGGAGAGAGAAAGAGAACAGAGAGAAGAGAGAGCAAAAGAAATGAACAAAGAGAGAAGGAGAGAGGGGGAGAAAAAGAGAAAGAAAGAGGATAGAGAGCAAAAGAGATGGCCAAAGAAGAAAGAGGGAGAGAGAAGAGAGTGGAGAGAGAGAAGAAGGGAGAGCAGCAGAAAGAGAGAGTGAGAGAGAAAGAGAGGCAGAGAGAGAAGAAAGATGGAGAAGAGAGAATGAGGTAGAGAGAAAGATGGAGAGTAAGTCAAGGAGAGAGATGGAGAAGAGAAAGAAAGAGAGAGCAAAAGAGATAAACAAAGAAGAAGGGAGAGAGAGAAGAGAAAAGAAAGAAAGAGAGGAGGAAGAGCACAGAAAGTAAGATGAGAAAGAAAGAGAGAGAGATGAGAGAGAAGAGAAAGAGGGAGAGACAAGAGAGGGGAAAGAAAGAAGAGAGGGGGTGAGAGAGATGGAGAGTAAGTCAGAGAGAGCAAGAGAGCAAAAGAGAGAGGGAGAAAGAGAAAGGGGGAGTAGAAAGAGGAAGAGAGAGAAAGAGAGAGCAAAAGAGATGGCCAAAGAGACGGAGGGAGAGAGAGAAAGAGAGAGGTGGAGAGAAGAGAGGAAGGAGAGAGAGAGGAGGGAGTAGGCGGGAAAGCAGCAGAAAGAGAGAGTGAGAGAGAAACAGAGGGAGAGAGAGATGGAGAAAGAGAGAAAGGAGAGAGAAGAGAACAAGAGAGAGAGAGAGCAAAAGAGATGAACAAAGAGACGAGGATAGAGGGGAAGAAAAAGAGGGAGAGAGAAAAAGAGAAGAGAAAGGGGGCTGGAGGGAAAAAGAGGGAGAAAGAGAGAAGGAGAGAGAAAGAGGATAGAGAGCAAAAGAGATGGCCAAAGAGAGAAAGAGGGAGAGGGAAGAGAGTGGAGAGAGAGAGGAGAGAGAGAAGGAAGGAGAGCAGCAGAAAGAGAGAGTGAGAGAGAAAGAGAGGCAGAGAGAGAAGAAAGACGGAGAAAGAGAGAATGAGGTAGAGAGAAAGATGGAGAGAGAGAAAGATGAGAGTAAGTCAAGGAGAGAGATGGAGAAAGAGGAGAAAAGAGATAAACAAAGAAAGAAGGGAGAGAGAGAGAAGAGGAAGATGAAAGAGAAGAAAGAGAGCGAGGGATGAATGGAGAGAGAAATGGGGAGACAGAGAGCATGAGGAAGAGAGAGAGAGAAGAAAAATGGAGATTAAGTCAAGGAAGTGAGATGGAGAAAGAGAGAAAGAAGAGAGAGCAAAAGAGATAAACAAAGAAAGAAGGGAGAGAGAGAAGTGAAAGAGGGAGAGAAAAAGAGGAAAGAGAGAGAGATGGAGAGAGAAAGAGGAGAGAGAGAAGGAAGGAAGGAGAGAGAAGATAGAGCAAAAGAGAAGGTCAAAGAGAGAAGAGAGACAAGAGAGGGAGAGAGGACAAGAAAGAGACGGAGAGATGGAGAGTAAGTCAGAGCGAGAGAAAGAGGTAGAGAGAGATGAGAGAGAGCAAAAGAGGAAGGAGGAGAGAGAGAATAGAGAGAGCAAAGGAGCGAGAGAGAAGAGAGGGAGAAGGAGGGAAAGCAGCAGAAAGAGAGAGTGGGAGAGAAGAGATATGGAGAAAGAGAGAATGAGGGAGAGAGAAAGATGGAGAGTAAGAGAGAGAGACAGAGAAGAAAGAAAGAAAGAAAGAAGAAAGAAGAAAGAAGAAAGAAGGAGAGGGAAAGAGAGCAGAGAGAGAGAGCAAATAGATGAACAAAGAGAGGAGGGAGAAGAGAAAGAGGGAGAGAAAGGAGAAGAGAGAGGGGGCCGGAGAGAGAACGACAGTAGGGAGAAAGAGGGAGAGAGAGAGGACAGACAGCAAAAGAGAGAAGGAGGGGGAGAGAAGGAGAAAGAGAGGGAGAATAGAGAGCAAAGAGAAAAACAAAGAAAGAAGGGAGAGAGAGAAGAGAAAGAGGGAGAGAAAAGAGAAGAAAGAGAGAGAGAGAGATGGAGAGAGCAAGAGGGAGACAGAGAGCATGAGGGAGAAGAAAGATGGAGAGTAAGTCAGAGAGACGGAGAAAGAGAGAAGGAAGGAAGGAGAGAGAAGATAGAGCAAAAGAGATGAACAGAAGAGAAAAAGAGGAAAGAGAAATGAGGCTGGAGAGAGAAAGGGAGAGAGAGAGAGTGAGAGAAGAGAGCAGGAGAGATGAACAAAGACAGGGGAGAGAGAGAAGTAGAGAGATAGAGAGAGCAAGACAGAAAGAAGAGAAGAGAAAGAGAGGTAGAGCAAGAGAGACTCAACAAGAGAGAGTCAGAGCTATGGAGAGAAAAAGACGACAAAACGACAAAACCAGCCTCAAACTCAAGTCTGCGGACAGTCCGACAGATTACAAACGCAGACTTGTGACGTAATCCCACAGACAAACGCACCGAGATCATGTTGGAGCAGGTTTAAGCCTTTACACAGAAAGAACAAGTGCGCTTTAATCAGATAATACTCCCGTACATGTAATAAAACACACACTTAATCCTGGAATATTTGATTGACGTCTGTGTTCGTAGATGTAAGTCGTGCCTGGAATCTCCATAGTCTGGATTATGACCCGAGCTGCTCCCGCCAAAAGGCACATTAGAGCGACCCACAAAGAGCCGGGCTCAAGGGCACAAGGGCAGCAGATTCGTATTGACTTCCACGAGGACGGGCTGACAGATGGAGCTGCTGCTGGGCCAGAGCTGGTCCAGGGCTGGTCCAGAGCTGGTCCTGCTCTTGCACTGCCGGGTAAGTTTGCTTTCATTTGTTAAGATCTATTATTGTCTGTTGTAAGTATATTGTTCATTTACGAGGTATGTTAGCCCGTGTTGGCTAAAGCTAAGAGGCTCGCTAAACTTAGCAGCTTGGAGCGTAACTTCTGCAGTTATATCCTCGTCATGGTAGAACTTTGGTCTAGTTTGTGCTCTTGCCTCTAGATCACATGTGTCAAACTCAAGGCCCGGGGGCCAGATGCGGCCCTCCAACTCATTTTATGCGGCCCTCAAAGTCTTATGAGGTTTACTTTAATTTTATAGTAGTGCCAGGAGTAATCTGTAGATTTGTCTGAAACTTAAAGAGTAAGTCATTTGTTAGACTAATGCAGATGTATATTCACCAAATGTCACTTCAATAAATATACAATAATCAAAACAACTATTAAATTGTAGTATGTCAAAGATTAGTCAGGCTAATTTTAGTTTCAACTGGCCCTTTCTAGGACAACCCCGATGCCAATGTGGCCCTTTGTCAAAATGAGCTCGACACCCCTGCTCTAGATCTAATAACACAGTAAGTCCATAGCTATAGTTAAACATTAGTTTTACCTTTGAGCAGACATTTGTTCGATATATTTAGCTGGTAGAGGAGCTGCCCTGAGCCGCCCGTACTGTTTAATCCACTGTTGCACTGCTCCAGCTGTTTTTGGCTTTGGAAATGGAAAGAACACAACTCCTCCGGTCAATATTTCGGGGTATCTGCTGTGGTCCGATTTACATAAACCGTAGACACATCGCTTCATCATCTTGCTTGGAGCTCAAGATTTGACGGACCTTATTTACATAGCAACTGTTGCTATGATGTTTGATTGGACAATAGCGTTTTGGGGCGTTATATGTTGAGAGGTATTATAACAAGCAAATCCAGACAAGTGGGAGGGATAGGTGGTAGTTGAAAACGTGGACTTCTGAGCACTTGAGCTTCAGTTGAAGAACAATACAAGATTACTCCAACATGCTAACCTGGTCAGTCAGATGGTTTATCTCGCGATATTTGTGAATTCACAAACACGAAAAAAACCATCTGGCCTTTCTGCCGCCGATTGGTTTGAGAGTCTGAACCAGCGGTGTTTTGGGCGGTGTTAAGGCGGCTGTTAGCGCCTCGACGCCGCTGCCGAGTCTCATTCAAGCTAAACAAAGATGGATGCTCTAGTGGATGTACGTGTTTCTGCTGCTTTGATGCGGTTTAGCAGAATACAGAGTCATTTCTTTTGAAAGAAGAGCAATATGTGTGACACTTGCTTGTAAGGTAGACCCCACACCAATCAGCTCAAAGTATTTCACTAAACGCCCCGCCTTTTCCTCAACAATTTCAATGAGTAAAGTTCCAGATGGATATAGTGGAAGAACTCAGATAGGAGTTCACACAGATCCATCTGGAGTGAGCCAGGTCACCAACATGCAGGAATCAAATCAATATACTGTAACTTTGAGTAAACTAATGATGAAGGAAGGCCATCATAACAAGGTTAAACACTTCATAATACATTTTACTTCCTAGCCAACAAATTGTGTCGCTGAGCTGATGTCTCTCAGTTGAAACTACATATGATTGGTCTCACTGTCCACATATACTCACTCATGACATGTGTCCGCTCCTACAGAACTGCTGACGATCGACATGTCAGAGTCAGGCCTGGTGCTTCACATTCGGCTGGATTCAAACGGCAGAGACTGAGGGTTTGTCAAGCTTTCTAATCCTTTATACACAAATGAGCATATTGTCAGTGATGTTTTTACAGTGCTGGTTTTCTTTGCAGTGTACGGTGTTGTTTTCTTCTGCGGGCTGACTCTAATATTCTCTTTGATTCACGGGGTTCGGGGCTCGTGTCAGCGCGGTCGCTCCCGTGCCGTGTGGAGGGTCGGAGCTGCTTTATGAAGAGAGCTGTCCACGTTTGGGGAGGAAGATGCTGTTTATACCCAGGTGAGGACGGGTGAATGTGTGCGCCCATCTCCACTCTGCGCAAAGAAAGGCTGAACTGAAAAACAACCAGCTATGAGAATATAACTTTTTGAGTACGTGAGCTTGAATTACAGCCCTCTCTTTGGTTCTTCTCAGATCATCCTCTGTACCCAATTACACGCCAGTCCTACAAGTGTTCAGACTGTGGCAGAGGAACCTGGAGAGTCCTCATACCCCAAAACACAGAAATCCAGCATCAAATAAACAACTAAAAACAGAGCAAAGAAAGCACAGAATTTAGATTTTGTTTAATGTGAGCTTTTAAAGACTAGCAGTAATTCCTAAACTTCTTACACCAAGTACGACCAAAGAAAATATTTAGCTAAATGGCATCGGTCTGTTTGAGTTTTCACATTAGATCTTGAGTATGAATACACCATTGTCCTTTTTTTACCTCAATACGTTATGATAAGCCAAAACATAAAATAACCATGATTGTGTGTTGAAGCCCTTGTGGCGACATTTGGTTTAACGGGTAAGTTTTGGTGTCAAGTTACTAAAATGGGTAAGTTTAGGTCTGGGGCTTGGGGTAGGTTTAAAATAACAACCATGTTCTCAAACTACAAGTATGAATTTGCAGACCCAGACACCGCCACGCAGAAACATGTGATGCCAAAAGTGAGATGGACAAGTCACAGCGGCGGTGTAGCCTGTTCATCACGCACACAACCGTGTTCTCTAAATACAATACCCAGAGACTGCGGCGCACCGATAACTTTACAGATTCACGTCTACATTCTACAGTCTCTCTGCGAGTGTTTGGCCTAACACAAGAATTCCACCTCCTGCATGTCCGCTGCGCTGCACCACAGAACACCTCCGATTTCGTGTTCAAAGCTTCTCCTACTGGATGCATGTTGTCCCGCCGGGCTGCGAAGCCTCGAGAAGCACAAGAAGAGCATGCGCGAGAACACAAGTTTATGAAATAAAAGTTTTCAATTAAAGCCAAAATTTATTGTGCAGCAGGAATGCAAAAAACTGCTGTGTTTGATGGATCGCTCTTTAGCTCTCATCACATGAGCTTATGTGTGTTCTTTCTCCCCCATGAGGGCAAAGGCATTACATGAATAAGTCTGATAAAAAGTATTTTCCTGTCAGTGTTTCAGTGACATAAAGTGAAAGTTTACAGCAGACTGAGTTAAACTGGCAAAGCAACTATCCATATAAAGATTAATTACAAGTAATCCAAATAAAGTCAGTGCAAAGTGTTTTTTACTTTGAAATTCCGGACGTAGTTCATGTTCTGTTTCCTGTTTGGTGCGCTTTGATCTTTAGAACTTGATCAGGTCGGACCTGGGCGCAGAAGATTTTACCGCTGATCCGCAATTTTGTCGGACGGCGTTGGAAGGACGGAGCTGAGGCGCAGACCTGCGCAGCGCATATGCAGGATGTGGAACATACTATATTCATTTGAAAGGCTGCACAATTGCTGCGAAGGTTGTGACGCTGCGCAGCGTAGCGGATATGCAGGATGTGGAATCAGCCTGCAAGGGCTGTGCAGTTCGGTCCAGATGGGGCGGTGCTTAGGTCTGGATCCAGACCAGAGTTCGCCTTTCACCTGTGCTCTGTTGTGACTGAAACAACAGACGTTCACTTACTCCACCTGAGCCTGACTGTCATGTGTCTCTTACTCCCGGTTTCCACCTCCAACTGCACTTGCTCCTCCAGCTAAGGCCCTGACAAAGCCAAATACAACATCATGGAGCTGGTCAGTGGCAGCTCACTGCTCCTGACAGACGCCCCAGCGGCTCTGCAGGATGGGTCATTTTTTTGTATTATGTGTATTCTATGTCTTGTGATGTCTTTGCTCTTGCAATAAAGGACCGGGTCTGCAAATGAGCTCTGAGGTCTATGGCTATGAATGTGGCATCGGTTGGGCAACAATGTGAATGTTCTGTCCCTTTCAAATAAACTAACTACTACTACTTTAGGAACTTTTTGGATCCTTAAAAATGATTTAAAAGCAGAAACTCCTAAATAAAGGAATTACAATGAATAAAATATATTTGTATTGTTAATTTCAGTGATGTTTTTAGGTTTGGTAGATCACAGTTTTATGTGGAAAAAGACATTTGTTTTCCCCAACACCACTTTATTCAAATGCAAACAGTCCGTTTTCTGGCCATACAAGCCTGATGCAACATTTTGTTATTATTTTATCCACCAAAGAAACTTAAATGTCAAAACATACTTTTATTCAAGTCTTGACCTTTATATTCCTGTTTAAACAGTTTATTTGCACAAAGATACCATTCATGAACTTGATGTAATTAGTATTTTTTGCAGAAGAACTGGCTGTTTCTGATGAGAGCCCAGCCTTGAACTCCCTAAAAGCGTCTCTCCCACAGGCTTTAGCGTTCACACTGTGGATGAGTCCTGCATGAGCGCGCCCGCCGCCGGCTCTGATCTGCTCCTGACAACACAAAGTTCATTGATTTTCTTAAACGCGGCGCGACCTTAAAACCCACTCTTCACGCTAGCTGCCTTTCTGGGCTACGGCCGCTAGCGCCATTAGCCAGTGTTTGTCGCTAATCAAGCTAACAAAAACAGCGGACGCCTAACGCGCGGTGAAAGCTCTGGTGTGATTAGTGCAGAGGCGGAACAGCACGCACTGACGGGACTGTTTTGGACAATGTGGGAGACGGAGCTTAAGCACAGCACAACAATATGTAAATGTAGATTTGTAAAAAAGATAGCACAGACTATGACAGTGCAAATGCTAATGTTAACTGTTTATGTGCCAAAGAAGTCATTTCAGGTTGAAGATTCTACTAAATTAAACTTGTACCACTGAAAAAAGTAAAAAGCACAACCACACTGCCAAAAGCTATTATCTTGTCTTGGTTAAAACTACAAGAATTTAGAATATTCATCTTAATTTTAGTTGTTTTAGCAGATTTAGGAAAAAAAAGCTAAATTCAAGACATTTGTGATATTTTCAAGAGACTTGGGCTTGAATCAAAATTTCCACTAGGGTGAGTAAAATGTCTTACGATATCTTATTTTGAAATAAGAACAAATTGATTGAAGCAATGCAGAAACACCTCGTCAAAAATCTACATCCATCAAGTAAGACCATCTGAACCAGAAGCAAACGCCAAAAGATTCAAATCCAAGTTTGAAGACATTTGAACCGATCTAGAGATGCCTGTTTTACAGTGCACAAAGTTGGTGGTTAAGCATTGGACTGTAAGGTGGGCTTATCACTATAAAGAGGCGGGGTTATCGCTATAAAGAGGCGGGGCTTATCATTTAAAGAGCGGGGTTTATCACTATACAGAATCTGGGCTATTACGGTAAAGAGGCGGTGCTTTTTGCTATAGAGGGATTTTCGATCGACGTCACTGCGCATGCGTTCTCCATCTGGTTACACATGGAAACTTCTTTGAAAAAAACAACCAACAGACGAGAGCAGCTGTTTGGATCAGGTCTGAACCGGTCTGACAGACGTCGAGACAATGTTTTTTTCTGTTTTTTCACCTGAATGTAACATTTAAGGGTCGTAGGTTGAGTTTCATTCACAAATGTTGATTTAGCAGCAGAACTTTAGTTTCCTCACAGATAAACTCTTGAAGTTACTGACAGTGGAGCTTTTTCAACTTGTTTCCACTGTTTGTGTCTATGAGCAGCAGCTCTTTTACAGGCCGGGTGGACGCATCGCCCCTGTTGAGAAACAAAAAATCCCACTATAAATAGGCGGGGTTATTAAACTGTGCAAAACTGCGTTTCCACATCAATTTTGATCTAGATATTATTGTTTATTCATGAATGCAGGGCTATTCAACCTAAAGCCCGGGACCCTTCAAACATTAAATCCGGCCTCCTACCCATCTTTCAAACATTGGAAAAATATCTGTTCTGTTCTTTAATCGTACTAGTTTGTATCTGGTTGTTCTCAGTTTAGACCAGTGGTTCCCAACCTGGGGGCGCCTGAGATTCCAGGGGGTCCGCAGAGCTTTGTCTGGTCAGAGGGTCAAGTTCTAAAAGTAGTTATAAGTGGAACTTTATTAGTAAAAAAAAAAAACAATCTAAGCACCAAAACACCCCAATAGTTGTTTATTGGGCTGAAATCATATGTTTGGCAATGTTGTAGGTGTTTGAATGTTGTGACACCATTTTGTCTCCAACATGGTCGTCTACTGCACAGAATATCTCTGTCCCACAGACCCAGACCCCCTTCCCAATCTGGCCCTCGGGAAAATATAGTTGAATAGCCCTGCCTTAATGCATAAAAAAAAAAATCTCCTTTAAGCATGGTAGAAACATCCAGCGGTGCATAGTCACAACTGAAATGACCAACGACAATAATAAATAGAACCAGATCTAGCGCTGGAGAATTCATCTCAAGTCAGTCACATTCAACAGGCCGCCTCATCCAGACATGTGCCAATGGACTTTTGATTTATCACAACATTCACAACCTGTAAACATCACTGCGTTGCACTGACTTGATCCCAGCTACACTTCACTCACTCACACACAAACAAACAAACCAGCGTTACGGCGCACGAATGAATGAATACTATTAACTACGCCCTTCACAAACAATACTTAATACATCTTCTGCTCGTAAACACAAACTGACGAGTAAACACGACATATTTCCCCTAATTATTGCATTTGTCTGAACATCAAAAGCCTTTTCTCTCTGCGACACTTCAGCGCTGAATACGTATTGTAAAGTATAATTACGGCGCCGCAGACTGAAGATGTATTGGATGTTATGTTTGAATAGTGAGAATATCCTTCAGAAGGGTTTGTATTCACTGGACTTTGATGTTTGTGGAGTATTGTGCAGTCTTTTGAGATTTATTATTGAATAGTTAAAGAATAAAAAATAATAATTAGGGAGACGTACAGAGTGGAGAAGGAAACGCCGGTGAGTTACAGCAAGAAGTGACTTGAAAAAATCGTAATGTTTCAATCTAGGCCAAAAGGAAACACAAAATTAATTTATATTTAATTTTTTAGATGTGATATTTGTATTATATGATGTCCTTTTCTATAACTAAAAACACATGAGGCAGTTAAATAAAGATATCAAACAGGGGCCCCCGTAGAGACCAGATTTAGGGGGCCCTGTAGATCCAGATGCCCCCCTTTGCTCCGCCCCTGTAAAACTGGGAGACACTTGTTGAATATAATCATTTTTTTATATATATATGTAAATTTTGCCTAGCAACCATTTAATAAATTGGGCACAAACTCTCCAAATGTAAGTTTTTTTTTACTTGAGCCATAAAGATATACTCAAACTGACTTTTTTGTTAAATGTGTGTTTACAGAGCCAATGCACTTTAACATAACATTAACAGAACCATTTCCATTGCCACCGGATCGGATCGTTACATCTCGACTTTTGCCACAATTGTGATTTTAATTGATTCACTGTCTGATACAGATCTATAAACTAAAGCGTTGTTTCTCAAAGTGTGGTACGTGCACTTCCCACGGTACTCAGGGGCCTCTAGTTTGAGAAAATTCACTGACTTCATTTCATTCCAAAATGCTTAGCAACATTTAGAATTTGTGGCAATTTTCAGTGTATTTTTTTGTTGTCGTGCAACGGCTTGTCCGCTAACAACTGTTGATGATTTAGGACATTTTAACTGCAACAAACCGACTCTCTGATAAATGTGAGAGAAGCTAAAGTCTTGTTGTTTATCTGCTTTGCTACAACTGTTGACTTGATTTTCTCTTTTTACATGTCAGTTCCAAACCCAGTGCTCAGTAGACTTGTGGTGGGTTGAATTTTGTTATCAAACTGTAGAATGAAGTCATGTCACCTGCAGAACCTCTATTTCTACTTTATATATACTGTAGATATAGAAATAGTCCGAGTTTTAATCCGACGATGCTTTGAAGAGCCAATATTCTCTAAAGTGAGACATGGAGTGAAAAGTTTGAGAATCACTGAACTAATGCATTCTGAGCCCAGTCTCTCACTAAAACGACAGCTCACAGACTATGTTCCACAGTTACTCCAGATGCCACGGAGCGGGGGGGTCATGCATTAATGCTTTCTATGAATTGACCCACATACTCCACAGATCTGTAGCTCTCTGGACAACGAGCTCAATGGATACGGAGGATTTATCTGCTGTTAGAACGAGAGCTCTGTGAGTCTGTGTCTGCTCAACACGACATTAACACATACACTGTAAAACATGAGCACTACTGCACTGTAAAACACATCAGCTACTGCACTGTAAAACACATCAGCTCTACTGCACTGTAAAACACATCAGCTCTACTGCACTGTAAAACACATCAGCTCTACTGCACTGTAAAACACATCAGCTCTACTGCACTGTAAAACACATCAGCTCTACTGCACTGTAAAACACATCAGCTCTACTGCACTGTAAAACACACCAGATCTACTGCACTGTAAAACACACCAGATCTACTGCACTGTAAAACACATCAGATCTACTGCACTGTAAAACACACCAGATCTACTGCACTGTAAAACACATCAGATCTACTGCACTGTAAAACACACCAGCTCTACTGCACTGTAAAACACATCAGATCTACTGCACTGTAAAACACACCAGCTCTACTGCACTGTAAAACACATCAGCTCTACTGCACTGTAAACACATCAGCTCTACTGCACTGTAAAACACATCAGCTCTACTGCACTGTAAAACACATCAGCTCTACTGCACTGTAAAACACATCAGCTCTACTGCACTGTAAAACACATCAGCTCTACTGCACTGTAAAACACACAGATCTACTGCACTGTAAAACACACCAGATCTACTGCACTGTAAAACACATCAGATCTACTGCACTGTAAAACACACCAGATCTACTGCACTGTAAAACACACAGACTGTAAAACACACAATCTACTGCACTGTAAAAACATCAGCTCTACTGCACTGTAAAACACATCAGCTCTACTGCACTGTAAAACACATCAGATCTACTGCACTGTAAAAACACATCAGCTCTACTGCACTGTAAAACACATCAGCTCTACTGCACTGTAAAACACATCAGCTCTACCGCACTGTAAAACACACCAGCTCTACCGCACTGTAAAACACATCAGATCTACTGCACTGTAAAACACACCAGCTCTACTGCACTGTAAAACACATCAGCTCTACTGCACTGTAAAAACATCAGATCTACTGCACTGTAAAACACATCAGATCTACTGCACTGTAAAACACACCAGCTCTACTGCACTGTAAAACACATCAGATCTACTGCACTGTAAAAACATCAGATCTACTGCACTGTAAAACACATCAGCTCTAATGCACTGTAAAACACACCAGCTCTACTGCACTGTAAAACACACCAGCTCTAATGCACTGTAAAACACACCAGCTCTACTGCACTGTAAAACACATCAGCTCTACTGCACTGTAAAACACATCAGCTCTACTGCACTGTAAAACACAAGAACTCTGAGATACACTTATAAAACATGACTTAACTACATCCTAATTCGCATTAATAGACCTTTTATAAAACCTAAACAAAGAGTATTAGTGAATCAAAACGTTTTAATAACTTCTTAATTACCACAAGCTCCACATTTCAACTCTAAACCCTAAATGTAGCTCCTTAAATAAGTACTTATTAAGCCTTAATAGATATTTTCATCCATTAATTGATCATTTGTTCATGAATAGTTAAGTCATCATTATTCATTCTTTATTAAAGGTCGTATGGAGGATTTTTCAAATGCAACAACTGGGCCAATGAGTTACTTAGGAACACTGACGGTTTGTTTGACAGGTTCACAGGTCAGTAGATAACGAGGTACCTCATTATCTATTGGTCAACGTTTTCCTGGCCTCATCATTTCCACAGTTTATATATTTTTATAATTCTTTTTTTGTTTAGCAGAAGTACAAGGCTGTTACAAATCTATGAAACTGTTTTTGACCAAGACTGTCAACAAACAATTTTTAAAAAATCCTCCATACAACCTTTAAGGCTTACTAAGGTGTATTTTAAATGTAGTTAATATAAAGTGGTACTCATGAGTTCTGATGCACTGTAAAACAGAACTCTTCTGCAAAATATGACTTCTGATGCACTGTAAAACTTTATTACAAAACACTGCTCGGCATGCACTGTAAAACACAGCTTCTACTACACTGTAAAACATCAGCTCCACTGCACTCTAAAACACTTCTCTGAGACACACTGTAAAACGCAACACTCTTTCTGTCTTCTTGTCCACCCAACGCCCTGATGCGCATTTGGGCGTCAGCTTCGAAAATGTTCTGCGTCAAACACACTTTTACGCGCAAATGTTGATGCAAATACGCTGTCCGGTGTGAACGCTGCATAAAGTTATTGCAGGAATATTAAGACTTAATATCATAACCACAACCTGCCACTATGAAATAAAATCAGCGATCCCGACCTGCGAGTCCAAAGGCAACACCAGTACGCGACAGATGCGTACTTGTTAATTGTGGTGCAAACGATTCTCTGTGAATGTCTAAAAAAAACTCAGATGTCGCGAGTCATTTGACGTTACAGACGTCCCGAGATAAATATATACGTGTGAACGGGACAACATTTGAATCTGGCTTCAACCACTCAAACTAAACTACCACGCTCCTTTAAGTCCAGCGGCTTTAGCCCATGATACACCCAGGTACACGGCAGGGGTGTCCTTTAATCCCTGTTCTCTAAGCCGACCCCTGAGCCCCCCACACACACCCCCATCCAGCAGCTCGTCCGCCCGGGGCAGACTAATCCACTCTAATCCCCCACACTCACACACACAGGAGACCGGTGTGTTTGGTGTGGTCCCAGCAGACTTAAGAGGTCTTTGTGTTGACTTGTTGTGGTTCGATGGAAATAACGAGCTCCGGTTATGATGTTACGACGGAGAGTTGTCGAGCCGTGGACGGGACAGAGGAAACACACACACACACACACGCTCATTAACGCGGCTGAAATGTGAAAAGACAGAAACGTGCACGTCAGCAGAAGAGGACAGGCTGGAGACAGACAGGCACGCAACGTTAAAAAGATACATAGATAAAAATGGATCGCTTTGCTAATGATGATGAACACCATCACTGCAATTAAGCAGTCACTTAAGCTGAAGCATGCTTTATTACGCGAGACAAAGCAGACAATACACTCACACTGTGCTGCTTTCACAGAACTGTTCAATCTCTCCAGTCTTTTTGAGAGAGCTACTTTGCAAAAGAAAACTGGCATCGATCTACTACTTTCAACGATAACTAAACACTGTGGCGTAGTTCTGAGGCCTAAATGAATATTTTGTCAGTATCTGTTTCGAAGTGGACACAATCGGGCATCTACAGATACTTTTACAGAAGAAACAGGCACATGATAAAAACAACTGTGATAATACAGCGTCATTTGTATGATTCTTTGGCGAGCTACTTGGAAGGTGGTGAGCTACAGGTTGGAGAATCCTGCTCTAGTTTAATCGACTTCAGAGTTCTGTGAAACATTGGAATTCTTTCTCAAAACGCATTTTGATGAAGAGAAAATGCATTGATAAGTAAACAGCATCATCTAAAGCAGCTTAAGTACAAGGTTTAAGGTTTTTATTGATGATTTCTTAAACCCTTCGGGAGTTTTACTAAATTTTTTTGGCATTAAAATTTTTAAATTGTCCACCATTGCTAATCAAATCAAATCAAATCAATTTATTTTTGTATGGCCCAAAATCACAACAACAGTCGTCTCTGAGGACTTCCCAAGATTATGAATTTTAGCAAATATGAATAATAGGAAATCAAAATAAAACAATACATATCAATGAAACATTTGATCAAGCATGTCAAAGCAGATTATTAGTAGAGCAGATGAATGATTGTCCAGAGCATCCCCTGTCCTTAGACCTCCTTCTGTCCTTAGACCCTCCTTCTGTCCTTAGACCCTCCTTCTGTCCTTAGACTCCTCCTTCTGTCCTTAGACCCTCCTTCTGTCCTTAGACTCCTTCTGTCCTTAGTCCCTCCTTCTGTCCTTAGACCCTCCTTCTGTCCTTAGACCCTCCTTCTGTCCTTAGACCCTCCTTCTGTCCTTAGACCCTCCTTCTGTCCTTAGACCCTCCTTCTGTCCTTCCCTCCTTCTGTCCTTAGACCCTCCTTCTGTCCTTAGACCCTCCTTCTGTCCTTAGACCCTCCTTCTGTCCTTAGACCCTCCTTCTGTCCTTAGACTCTCCTTCTGTCCTTAGTCCCTCCTTCTGTCCTTAGCCCTCCTTCTGTCCTTAGACCCTCCTTCTGTCCTTAGACCTCCTTCTGTCCTTAGTCTCCTTCTGTCCTTAGACCCTCCTTCTGTCCTTAGACCCTCCTTCTGTCCTTAGACCCTCCTTCTGTCCTTAGACCCTCCTTCTGTCCTTAGACCTCCTTCTGTCCTTAGACCCTCCTTCTGTCCTTAGACTGTCCTCCTTCTGTCCTTAGACCTCCTTCTGTCCTTAGTCCCTCCTTCTGTCCTTAGACTCTCCTTCTGTCCTTAGACCCTCCTTTGTCCTTAGACCCTCCTTCTGTCCTTAGACCCTCCTTCTGCAGGAAAAACTCCAAAAAACCCTAAGGGAAAAAGAAACCTGGAGGAGAACCACAGTTGAAGAAGGGACACACAAAGTGTTGACTCCCATGTGGACGGACAGCTGTAGATGTACTAAGGTTTAAAGTTATAGAGTTCTATGCTTTTGTATAAGAAAGTGTTTTAAAGTGTATTCTTTAAAGTGTGTCTTAAGTGTGTACTATTTAAAGTTGTGTTTCTTAAATAGAGTCCTTAAAAGTGTTCTTTAAGGTGTGTACTTAAAAGCAAATTCTTTAAAGTGTGTTTTTAAAAGTGTGTCTTAAAAGTGTTGTTCTTTAAGGTGTGTCCTTAAAATGTATTCTTTAAAGTGTTTTTAAAAGTGTGTCCTTAAAAGTATGCTCTTAAAAGTGTGTCCTTAAAAGTGTGTTCTTAAAATAGTGTTCTTAAAAGTGTGTCGTTAAAAGTAAGTCCTTAGAAGTGCGTTGTTAAAAATGTCGTTGAAAGTGTGTTCTTAAAAGTGTGTCTTTAAAAGTGTACCCTTAAAAGTGTGTCCTTAAAAGTGTGCCCTTAAAAGTGTGTTCTTAAAAGTGTGTTCCTAAAAGGCCAATGTTAAAATCAAGAAAAAATCTAGAGTTGAGTCTTGTTTCGTTCACCTTATTTACCTAATAAATTATTAGACTTTGATCTTGTCTTGAACTGTAAACACGCTGTTCTACCTTGTGATGTCATGAGGTGGCAATACAAAAAGTGCCTAACTCTGTTTTTAAATTTTAAACACCTTCACTGGGATCAATAGAATGTCTTGGATTTGTCCATATTTGTAGCTACAGTTATTGTTCTTAGCCTTGTTTAACTGTTATTTTGTGGTGCAATGGAAAACTGAGAATAAAATACTGAGTTTCTTTAGCAACTAAGCAAAAGTCAAAAATGAAACCTTTAATAGTGTCAGTTAAATCCCAGCTTACTGCTTTTTTTCTCATTTTGACTCAGTGCCAAAGTGCAAAGATAATGTGTACAGATCTAACACATTTTCCTGGAGTTTAAACACTCATTTAACAAATTTAAAGTGTTACAGGGAATAACAAGGTGTTAACGATAATGATATAATTGATAATAAATTGTACATCCAAAGCCTTTTTATAGTGGCTTTACAGTGACTCTAGTATTTACTGATAGTAGGACATTTAGAAGTGCACTGTTTAACTTTCTGGTGATGAAAAATCAACTACATAGTTCAGAATGTCAGCTGGCTTGTTTCAAAAGAGCTAACTTATGCACAACTGGGCATTTCCGATTCTGTTTTCTATGAGGTTTTCAGAATAACAGACTAAAATGATAAACATCAAAAGATCAAGCAGTGAATAGAAAGTTGTCTTTGAAAACATGGTAAAGACTTTATAAATCTGGAGAATATACTTGTGTATAAAACACACTTGTGTGTTTAGAAATACATGTATTTGTGTTGAAAAGCTAATGCTAACAGGAAGTACTCATGTACATACTTTAGCTATTTCAAATATAAACAAGCCACCTCACAGTCTGTGCTCAGAGCCTAATGGCCAAACAGATCACACAGAACTTTAGTTTTACTAAACAAAATGTCAGCTCAGGCAAATGAAGCTTTACTCTCAAAACTGTTCAGTGTTTGAAAACTGTGAATGAACGTGAACCAGTCTAAATGTCCTGACTATTTCAGCTTTTGTTCAGATAAATGTTTGAGTCAAGTGATTAAACGAAACCAAGTTTAAAAAATGACTCAAAGTCATTGAGAAAACTTGAGTCAGAATTCAGACAATGGGCTTGAAAAAGACCAAAGACACAAAAAGCACTAATCTGAAACAACCCAGGTGTGTCCCACTTTTACATTTAATACATTTAAAAGTGATGTCTTTTTACTGTGTATATGACAATTAATCTTTGAATAAATCTTGAATAAAAAGTCTTTATCACTACACAGGGAGTGTAGAAATGTGTCTCCATGGAGATGTTACTGTAATAGCTGTAATAATCCATAATCCTGCATCAAGATGTAACAGTGCAGGTTAACAGGAAAATATATTTGAATACATTACTTTAGTATAGTTTATTTTTAAAACAAGGAAAAAATAAATAAACACAATTTTGTCATGTAATGTTGACCTGACTCCAACAGAGCCAGGTTAACAATGCAATATTTTTTTTTTTCACAAATTCTTCTTGAGATACTGCGCTGCATGGTTAACCAAGGCCCCTCACTCACAGCGGCAGGCAGATCCAAACAGAAAAGCCACCTTTATGCTGAGCTCAGACCGAACATGATTTCTGTGTCGAGGCATCAGGTTTAAATGCTCAATGGCATTAAGAGCAGTTGTGTCCAGCGCCACAAGTTTTACATGTGGAGGCACAAATCTGATCTNGATCTACTGCACTGTAAAACACACCAGCTCTACTGCACTGTAAAACACATCAGATCTACTGCACTGTAAAAACATCAGATCTACTGCACTGTAAAACACATCAGCTCTAATGCACTGTAAAACACACCAGCTCTACTGCACTGTAAAACACACCAGCTCTAATGCACTGTAAAACACACCAGCTCTACTGCACTGTAAAACACATCAGCTCTACTGCACTGTAAAACACATCAGCTCTACTGCACTGTAAAACACAAGAACTCTGAGATACACTTATAAAACATGACTTAACTACATCCTAATTCGCATTAATAGACCTTTTATAAAACCTAAACAAAGAGTATTAGTGAATCAAAACGTTTTAATAACTTCTTAATTACCACAAGCTCCACATTTCAACTCTAAACCCTAAATGTAGCTCCTTAAATAGTACTTATTAAGCCTAATAGATATTTCATCATTAATTGATCATTTGTTCATGAATAGTTAAGTCATCATTATTCATCTTTATTAAAGGTCGTATGGAGGATTTTTCAAAGCAACAACTGGGCCAATGAGTTACTAGAACACTGACGGTTTGTTTGACAGGTTCACAGGTCAGTAGATAACGAGGTACTCATTATCTATTGTCAACGTTTTCCTGGCCTCATCATTTCCACAGTTTATATATTTTATAATTCTTTTTTGTTTAGCAAAGTACAAGATGTTCAAATCTATGAAACTGTTTTTGACCAAGACTGTCAACAAACAATTTTAAAAATCCTCCATACAACCTTTAAGGCTTTACTAAGGTGTATTTAAATGTAGTTAATATAAAGTGGTACTCATGAGTTCTGATGCACTGTAAAACAGAACTCTTCTGCAAAAATATGACTTCTGATGCACTGTAAACTTATTACAAAACACTGCTCCGCATGCACTGTAAAACACAGCTTCTACTACACTGTAAAACATCAGCTCCACTGCACTCTAAAACACTCTCTGAGACACACTGTAAAACGCAACACTCTTTCTGTCTTCTTGTCCACCCAACGCCCTGATGCGCATTTGGGCGTCAGCTTCGAAAATGTTCTGCGTCAAAACACACTTTTACGCGCAAATGTTGATGCAAATACGCTGTCCGGTTGAACGCTGCATAAAGTTATTGCAGGAATATTAAGACTTAATATCATAACCACAACCTGCCACTATGAAATAAAATCAGCGATCCCACCTGCGAGTCCAAAGGCAACACCAGTACGCGACAGATGCGTACTTGTTAATGTGGTGCAAACGATTCTCTGTGAATGTCTAAAAAAAACTCAGATGTCGCGAGTCATTGACGTTTACAGACGTCCCGAGATAAATATTATACGTGTAACGGGACAACATTTGAATCTGGCTTCAACCACTCAAACTAAACTACCACGCTCCTTTAAGTCCAGCGGCTTTAGCCATGATACACCCAGGTACACGGCAGGGTGTCCTTTAATCCCTGTTCTCTAAGCCGACCCTGAGCCCCCCACACACACCCCCATCCAGCAGCTCGTCCGCCCGGGCAGACTAATCCACTCTAATCCCCACACTCACACACAGACAGAGACCGGTTGTTTGGTGTGGTCCCAGCAGACTTAAGAGGTTTTGTGTTGACTTGTTGTGGTTCGAATGGAAATAACGAGCTCGGTTAGATGTTACGACGGAGAGTTGTCGAGCCGTGGACGGGACAGAGAAACACACACACACACACACGCTCATTAACGCGGCTGAAATGTGAAAAACAGAAACGTGCACCAGCAGAAGAGACAGGCTGGAGACAGACGGCACGTGCAACGTTAAAAAGATACATAGATAAAAATGGATCGCTAATGATGATGAACACCATCACTGCAATTAAGCAGTCACTTAAGCTGAAGCATGCTTTATTACGGCGAGACAAAGCAGACAATACACTCACACTGTGCTGGCTTTCACAGAACTGTTCATCTCTCCAGTCTTTTTGAGAGAGCTACTTTGCAAAAGAAAACTGGCATCGATCTACTACTTTCAACGATAACTAAACACTGTGGCGTAGTTCTGAGCCTAAATGAATATTTGTCAGTATCTGTTTCGAAGTGGACACAATCGGGCATCTACAGATACTTTTACAGAAAAACAGGCACATGATAAAAACAACTGTGAGTAATACAGCGTCATTTGTATGATTCTTTGGCGAGCTACTTGGAAGTGGTGAGCTACAGGTTGGAGAATCCTGCTCTAGTTAATCGACTTCAGAGTTCTGTGAAACATTGGAATTTCTTTCTCAAAACGCATTTTTGATGAAGAGAAAATGCATTGATAAGTAAACAGCATCATCTAAAGCAGCTTAAGTACAAGGTTTAAGGTTTTTATTGATGGATTTCTTAAACCCTTCGGGAGTTTTACTAAATTTTTTTTGGCATTAAAATTTTTAAATTGTCCACCATTGCTAAATCAAATCAAATCAAATCAATTTATTTTTGTATGGCCCAAAATCACAACAACAGTCGTCTCTGAGGACTTCCCAAGATTATGAATTTTAGCAATATGAATAATAGGAAATCAAATAAAACAATACATATTCAATGAAACATTTGATCAAGCATGTCAAAGCAGATTATTAGTAGAGCAGATGAATGATTGTCCAGAGCATCCCCGTCCTTAGACCCTCCTTCTGTCCTTAGACCCTCCTTCTGTCCTTAGACCCTCCTTCTGTCCTTAGACTCTCCTTCTGTCCTTAGACCCTCCTTCTGTCCTTAGACTCTCCTTCTGTCCTTAGTCCCTCCTTCTGTCCTTAGACCCTCCTTCTGTCCTAGACCCTCCTTCTGTCCTTAGACCCCTCCTTTCTGTCCTTAGACCCTCCTTCTGTCCTTAGACCCTCCTTCTGTCCTTAACCTCCTTCTGTCCTTACCCTCCTTCTGTCCTTAGACCCTCCTTCTGTCCTTAACCCTCCTTCTGTCCTTAGACCTCCTTCTGTCCTTACCCTTCTGTCCTTACCTCCTTCTGTCCTTAGTCCTTCTTTCTCTTCTGTCTTAGACCCTCCTTCTGTCCTTAGACTTCCTTCTGTCCTTAGCCCTCCTTCTGTCCTTAGCCCTCCTTCTGTCCTTAGACCCTCCTTCTGTCCTTAGACCCTCCTTCTGTCCTTAGACCCTTCTGTCCTGTCTCTGTCCTTAGACTCTCCTTCTGTCCTTAGACCCTCCTTCTGTCCTTAGACCTCCTTCTGTCCTTAGTCCCTCCTTCTGTCCTTAGACCCCTCCTTCTGTCCTTAGACCCTCCTTCTGTCCTTAGACTCTCCTTCTGTCCTTAGACCCTCCTTCTGTCCTTAGACCCTCCTTCTGTCCTTAGACCCTCCTTCTCTGCAGGAAAAACTCCAAAAACCCTAAGGGAAAAAGAGAAACCTGGAGGAGAACCACAGTGAAGAAGGATCCACTCCCATGGACGGACAGGCTGTAGATGTAACTAAGGCTAAAGTTATAGAGTTTATGTTTGTAGAGCCAGAGTCCATAAGCAGAGGGAATCGACTCGTCTAGCAGGACCAGGACAGGCCAATCCTGGAGAGGAAGGTGGGGCGGAGGTTTTGGAGATATTTTAATAATTCTTGTACAAATTTTAGTTCGAGTCATATTTTCAAAAAATCAAATTGCAATTTTGCGAAAGCCTTTCAAAATATAAGAAAATTGTGCTTCTTTTGAAGTAAAAATGTCTTGTTTCAAAATAAAATGTGACTAAGCTAGTTGTTTTGAGTAGAAAATGCTAGTTTCAAGTTCTCTTGAATGTTCTTGATTCAAGCAGTTATGTCTTAATACACATTTTTTATATCTACGTAGAAAAGGTAGATCAGGATAGAATATCTTAAAACAAGTCAATTAATCTTACTAAGACTGCGTCTTATTAAGAGAAATAAAATCTTAAAGTGAGTCTTTTAAGATTAATATGATTATTTCAAGTCATTTTGTCTAAGTTAAATTTTATTTCTTTGCAGTGTAATGGTGTAGAGAATAGAGCTGCTCAAAGACAGATTATCATATAGTAATATGGACACTACATTCAAATATACATAGTGTTCACACACACCCACATAGGTGCAAATGGTCAATACAACCAATACGGGTGCTTAAAAAGTAAAAATTAGGGCTGCCAGTTTTATCGCTTTTTCACCGCGTTAACACAAAACTATTTTTCTGTTGTTGTGAGTGGTCTCGATGACATGTGATCAGTCCGTCCTGATGACTGTCTTTAACAATAATTAGTGCTGAGGTTGTGTGCAGCAGATGGCACAGGATTTGTGTGGTTATGTAACCGAGCCGGAGACTGCGCTGAGAATGAGCAAGAGCAAAGACAAACGTTACATTTGTTTGTGATTGATGGAGATAGAAATAAGTGTTACCAAAACTCACACTTTAGTATATCAAGTTTGCATCTGCTCCACCAAATTCTCCAGAACTTAAACTGAAACTAAACATAAACATTGTCCTTTTCTTGTGGACATACTAGGCCAACGGTTCCCACTTTGAGAACCACTGGCCTGGAGCACACAGTTTGTACAATATTCTTGTCTGACTAATGTGGATTTGCAATTCGTGACTTGACATGAGTTAGACTTGAGTCGCTATTTTGTTGATTTGAAACTTGACTTGATAAAAACTTGAGACTCGACTTGGAATCATCTCTCTTAGACTTGGACTTGTCTCTCTTAGACTTGGACTTGTCTCTCTTTGACTTGGACTTGTCTCTCTTTGACTTGGTCTTGTCTCTCTTTGACTTGGTCTTGTCTCTCTTTGACTTGGACTTGTCTCTCTTTGACTTGGACTTGTCTCTCTTTGACTTGGACTTGTCTCTCTTTGACTTGGACTTGTCTTTCTTTGACTTAAACTTGTCTCTCTTTGACTTGGTCTTGTCTCTCTTTGACTTGGACTTGTCTCTCTTTGACTTGGACTTGTCTCTCTTTGACTTGGTCTTGTCTCTCTTTGACTTGGACTTGTCTCTCTTTGACTTGGACTTGTCTCTCTTTGACTTGGACTTGTCTCTCTTTGACTTGGACTTGTCTTTCTTTGACTTAAACTTGTCTCTCTTGACTTGGACTTGTCTCTCTTTGACTTGGACTTGTCTCTCTTTGACGTGGATCTTAAGTAGACTTGTGGTCAAATACTTCTGAAAATAAATGGTCAAAATCTCATAAATCTGCACAAAAGTCTTTCAAGATGAGACTTGGACACAAATTCTCCAAAACTTAAAGTTAACCTGAACATAATATACTCTTTTGTTGTGGCTGACATAAGGTCCACAGTCTGTGTACTTATGTGCCTGAACTACTCTCCATCTAAATCTGACACACTGTGAGATTATCTCAGCAAATAAGAAGTGCTCACTAACTCACAATTAACCCTATTTGTCAAATAAACTGCAAAAACTGAAAAGAGAGAATGGCTCAATCATGATATGACAATTTCACCAAAGCTGCAGATTGAGATGAATTCATGATTTGATTTTGATTTTTTGGCCAGATCTTCAAAAAGAGAAAAAGACACGTCCTGTTTGTGTTTCTGAAATAGAGAGGTGTTTATATTTTGTTTGGTGAAAATGAGACACAGGCCGTTTATCAGGAGCCGGCAGATTCTCTGGAGCAGCGGGTGGCCCAGCGGACGGAGCCACTTCAGGACGACCCCCAGGAGAGACGGAGAGTGACCCCGGGCTCCAGGAGACAGTGAGGGCCCAGGTCTGCAGGAAAGAGAGAGAGAGTGAGGGCCCGGGCTCCAGAGTCACTTCCTCTACAAACAGCAGGAGGTCTGAGAGGATCACTGCTGAGATAAGGACATCTGGATTTAAAGTCACACCAAAATATTTGCATTTATTTTCTCTCTCATTTCTCCGTCTGAACAAAGATTTTTTTCCTCAGATTTGATTTAGTTAACCAAAAATAGTATTAGTAATATGTTTGTTGCATGAGACAAGTTTTAAGCAAGATTCATCTGTTAATTGCTGTTAATTGGCCCTGGCTTCCCTCACGATCTCTCTGGGAGGAGTTTGCATGTTGTGTTACTGTGGGTTTTCTCCGGTTGCATGTTTAGGTTCATTGGGCATCAGTGTAAAATTTCCCCGGTGAATGAATGAGAGAGTGAATGTTTGTCTGTCTAACTCTGCAACGAGTTGGCCACTGTCCAGGGTGTTCCCCGCCTAAGGCCCAAAGTCACTGGCAGAGGTTCCAGTCACCCACGACCCCTAACGGGATTAAATGGTAGAAAATGATTGAATGAATAAACTTGACAAAATGTTTGTTACAAATAAATATAGAGCAGAACTCCTGCAGCTCAACCTCAGGTTTCACCCAGTGACATCACAGTGTGAGTCAGAAACACACAGGTCACACCTGGCTGTCAAAAGGGGCTGAAAATCAAACTTTTTTGGATACATTTCTACAGTATGACCTATAACACTATAGTGTGTAGAAAACGGTTTTATTTTGCTTTTTACCTTTAAAAATGTCTTAAAAATCTTCACTCAAACCCTCCTAAGAAACACTTTGACTTAGTTTTTACAATATAACCTGATTCTGTTTGAGGTTAGTGTTTGAAAATGTATAAGGATGTACTAAAGTAATATAAAAATGATTATTTAATTTAGTTCTGTATGTAAAATGTGACAGAATCAGCTCAAATGTTCATTACCTCATCATTGATCCCTGATCAGTAATCAATAATGTGACAAATGTGTCACATTGGGGTTTTGTAGTGACACATTTACACTTTTACATTGATCAGATTATTGATGAATTGTGTAAACATCAAGTTTGTGACGAGGCTCTTCTTCTGTAACTGTCTGAACAATACAACTGTTTCACTTTGTTTGAACCAGAAAATATTCACTTCTATACAAATTATATTAAAAAGTTGAAAAACTGCCATTTTGGAAATGTGACTGTGTGAAAACAAAGTCACACGACCAGGACCATGATGCATCAGAAGTTATCAGGAGTCACTCTGGGAGTGTGTAAAGTCTAAACTGTGAATAAAATCATTTCAGACCCTTCCAGAGGAGCTGAAGTGACAGTTACACCAGCGTCAGTGTGGGTCTTTATGGGTTAAAATAGTGATATTAGCCTAAAATTAGTAGTAGCCGAGGGCTAAATTTTCTTTTTTTTCTTTTTTTTTTTTCTTTTTAAGTTGGACAAGGTATGACACTGCATTTTATGTAAAACACTACAGTTTAAAACTCCATTCAATGATCCACCTACAACAACCTGTATCTCTTGTCCCTCATCCCGCCTGTTTCCTGTTCTTTCTTAAGCCTTTATGACCTCCGGCTAGCAAACACACTAGCATGTTTACTCTGCTTAAAAGGACTACAAACATGTCCTCTTCTCTCCGGGACTGAACTTATTCTCTTCAGGTCCATAAAACCCAGCGGGAAAGTCAAGTGTTTGTGTCTTTACTGTTTGCTTCGGAGTGACGCTCTTTTATGAGCTACGCTAACAGCAGGAGTGTTAGCATACTATTAGCATGCAAATGAGGCCACGCAGATACGGTTAGCGAAGGGAATGGCTGTTTCAGGAGTAGAGGAACAGTTTAAGAGACTGACCGGGCTATTTATGAAACAATATTAAGCAGATATTCACCCAGATGATGGGGAATCATGTTTGACCAAGAACTAAGAAGGACTAAGAAGCACTGACTATGTCTTTCTTTGAGGCTTTCTTGCTTCTTGTTACTTTAGATAAAATATTCCACATCTGTCACCAGAAGTAATATTCTAATAGATATGTTTTTGTTTATTTATTGTATTTACAACAGAATTGATTTAAAACATTTCTTCTTTTCATAAGGAGCATGCATGTGAGGTCCTCCAAAATATTTGTAAATTGGTCAGTATTACCATATATACAGTAGGCTATGTTATTCTCCTGGTGAACAATCAGCACTGAACCCAAATCAGGCTGTCCAACTTATTAAATCTGGTCCACAGCTCAATCTTCAAACAATAGACAGTTTTTCTGTTGACTGGTTTAGGCTTGTTTTAGTTCTACTTCAGCATCCAGATATCTTTTGTATGTTATTTTTCCACAAAAAAACAAAAAAACAAAATCATAACTAGGCATTTTAAAATGTTAAAACAAATCAATGTATATATGTAAAAAAAAAACAGCAACAATTATTTCTATTGAGTTTTAAGGTTTTGTCAGTATATTTTAGCCAAATAAAGGTTGAAATACAGTATGGTGACAAAATGCTTATAGTTGAAGAAGTTTACAGATATTTTTTTTTGTATAGTAGAGGGATTTCTGATCGACGTCACATTCCACTCTACTGCACATGCTTCATGCAGAAAGAGCAGCTCTATGTCCGCTTAGCTGGGAAACTTCTTTGATTAAAACAACAAAACAGGACGAGAGCAGCTGTTTGGATCAGGTCTGAACCGGTCTGACTCTTGAAGCTAAGACAGGGTTTTTCTCGCTGTTTTTCACCTGAATGTAACTTTTAAGGGTATTAGGTTCAAGTTTCATTCACAAATGTTGATTTAGCAGAACCTTTGTTTTCTCTGATTTTTCATGAATTTTAGAGTTTTTATAGTCTTGTTGAATATATAGTCATAGTCATTGCAGCCCTAAAAGGGTAGCTCGTTGTGTACTTCTGGTGTAGAAGTCAATACTTCTTATAAAGTTGAAAAATCCTGGCATAGAATAATCATTTTTGTTACAGAACTTAAAGAAGTTTGAATATAAAATCTGGTTTAAACATCATATTTTCATGTTTTGCCAGTCTGGCTTTAGAAACTTTGAGAAGTCTCGGTCTACAACATTGTCCTTTCAAATAAAAAATAAATTTAAAAAATCCTGCTACTAAGACAGTGAGATAAACGCGAGAGATATAAACTTATGATACTAAACATTAGCATTAACACAGATCTAACCTTCACAGAGATAGACAAGGTAAACACTCAAGGTAAAGCAATGACATCTCTAATGACAAACACTTTCAAGTATGCAAGATTTATACCAAACTATGTTCAACATCAGCTCTTTAAGTTTGCAAAAATCTAAGTTCTAACTTCCCGTCACATCTCGAGAATCATTAGCAGTGGTTTGGATACATCTCTGTTTTAGTTTCAACAGACCGGAACATGTTTTTAAAGCTGCAAAAACACAAGCACAATAACAGGCTTTCCCCACTCAGAATAGGCCCAATTAGACGTACTAGCCTCGCCTGTCACCAAATGTGTACAGCCCAACAGAACAAAGAAGTGTGGGTAAAGAGAGGAGAGACGTTCCCAAACACAGTGGGACTAATGCGTTCGGCTGTGCAAAGAGAATCAGCACAAGACAAACTCCGAAGAACTACACAAGGAACGTTTATACAGCTTTTCACACTCAACGGTTTGACGCAAAAGAAGAGTGTTCTACAAAACGACATGAATGTATGTGTAATAAGTCTCATTAGAAAAATAAATGCTTTTTGGGGGGTTTATTCATGTTCATAAACTCAGCTGGAGTTGTGTCTGTGCGATACTATTCTTTCTCCTTTGAAAACACTGTCCCGGATTTGTAAAGTCATAAGTAGATCACTGAAATCATCCAGGCTTGTTTGGAGGATTTCTACATTATTGTGCCCTTTTAAGCTACTACTATAGACATACACGTGGCTATTAAGTAATGTAAAGAAATTAGTATAACTCTGTAGATTTTTAATGTTTAATTGCCTTTGTCTGTAAAGCGTCTTTGAGTGTCTAGAAAAGCGCTATAGAAATAAAATGTATTATTATTATTTATTATTATTATAATGTGCCATATAAATAAAATGGCTTCTGCACTTTTTTTTTTTTAGCATGTTTGACTATGATCGTCTAAATGAACAAACTAAAACTGTTTCTGAACCTTTGAAGCACAAGCAAATGGCTGGAGTTTTTTTTAAAGCTGCAACCGTGTAGTTTTGCATCTGACACTCAGCCTCTTTCTCCAATCAAAAGAAAAACAGAAGCTAATTTCTTGTTTTTTTACCATTTCCACGAGCTTCATAGTTTCAAATATTGAAGACGAACAGAATCAAGAAAAAATGGGACGGCCCTTAGGAGGGACGCTGGAATTAGAAGGGGTTAATTAACCATCCCGGGCTTATCTTAGCCACAGTTGGGAAAAAAACAAAACAAAAAACTGACATGAAATAAGCTTTAAACTGCAAGTGTTCTTTAAGGAACAATACCTTACCCTTAACTTTAACCTTTGTTTATCCCATATACAGTATGTGGGCTGGGCGATATTGACAAAAACAAATATCTTGATTATTTTTTGGCATATCTTCATAAAGATATTTGGGCGATTATTTGTTAGTCCAACATAAATGTGCTAAAACAATCTTAAATATTCTAATGAGCCAAAAAACAGGTTGACTGATTTAGTGTTTATTGTGATTTTCACATTTGACTTACAAAATACAACAACAAACGTAGCCCTTACCTCAAGAACAGGATTTTTTTTAAATAAATTGAAGTCAGTGTGAATTTTTCTTATTTCGTGTAAAACAAGATTTTAGTTCAAACTTATAAAAAAAGACTCAAAACCTAAAAGACTCCTCATTCCAAGAACATATTCACTTATTTTCAAATATTTTTTTGAATAAATATCAAACAATATATTGGCCAAATTGAGTGCAGGAATCTTTCATTATATCATAATTTTGCTGTTTTGTGCAGCGCTCTGAATGACTTATTGTACAAATTCTGATAGGAATATAAACTGGTTGCATCCACAGTTAGAAAATTGATAGCATAATTTATTTACATTTTATTAGAAATTTGTTCTTATGTAGCATGTTTTTACTGCTCGATATACTCGATATTCAATTTTTGCAAATCTTGAAACAACATGAAACAACATTCATGATATCATCTAAATTCGATATTGCACCTCTATGTCATGATCAAAAATTCAAAATGTGTGATCCTGTGACCGTGTCTTGCGAGCCCAGAGTGTGACAATGCATGCCATCCATTCACTGTGAGGCCATGACCAGATCAGGATCTAGATCTGGACTGGAGGCAGTGTGAGCTTGGTAAACCTTCTTTCAGCTTGTGGGACATAGACCTGACCTAGAAGAAAGCTAAGAAAGCCAACAGCCTCCACCAAAAAATGAACAATAAGTTCCTGGTTCTACAGGCCTAAATTTGGACAGACAAATTTGGAACTAAATTAGGTCAAAATTGATCTATAAAGATTTACAAGTCAATTCTGTGACACATGCAAAGTCCACAACCACAAGTATTGCACCGATCATTTACTAGTGGAGGAATGACCTACATCCAACACTGCCCCAGTGCATGATGGGAAACCAACGTCACAAACAGAAATGTCACAATGTCAAACTTTTGCTAGAAGTATTGGAAACATTGTCCAACCCCATAAAAAGCTTCTAAAATGGACACAACTATCATTAACTTATTTATGACTTGAAAAATCACAATTTCAAATAACCTAAATATCTCAACATCATTAGTCATCTTTATCAGAAATGTGTTCATTTTCTCTTCTACAAATCACAACTTTGTAACTCAACAGCAGGTTGCCTGTTTTGAAGGTTTGCCACAAGGGTGTGTACTAATCCCTCTTTTTGTTTTTGAATATTTTTTCATTGCAGTGGAACAAACTTCTTATTCTTTTGCACTTTCCCTCAACAAAGCAACTTAAATGTTGTTTGTCACTGCTTTTCCAATTTAAAATCTATCTTAAAATTGTTATAAACAGTCTTCATAGACAGTTAACAGCAGATGTACCTGTTATTGAAGGTTTACCACAAGGATCTATACTAGTCCCTCTTTTCTTCGTATATTATTTAAGTGCTGTGGGACAAACTTTTTTCTTTTGCACTTTCTGTCAACAAAGCAACTTAAATGTTGTTTGCACAGCTTTTTCCAGATCAAAATATATTATAAACCTTCTCTCTAGACCCTCAAACCATGGATTTATCTGTTGTTGAAGGTGTGCCACAAGAATCTGTACTAGGCCCTCATTTGTTTATTCTTTATTTCTGTGAAGCGGGACAAAAAGTACAATTACAAATAGTCCGTTATATTCTTTTGCACTTTCTCTCACTGTATCTTAGTCTCTAGAACAAAGATTACAGATATTCTTCCAGCCCAGTGTTTTTAAGCCTCCCGTCGACTGCCCCTGTCCCATTGTGTCTCCCCGATCGTCTCCCTGTCCTGGGTGTCCACTTTGCTCTCGTTCTTTCTTCCATGCAGTATAATGTTTTAGCTGTCTCACAGGCTTAAAGCAGCACAAAGAGTAGGCTGTGTTACTCTGTGTGAAGTGGCATCAGCCTTTGTTCGTTTTAATTAGGTCTGAATGAGCCAGACGCCTCTCTCTCTTTGTTTCTCCCTCTCTCTCCCTCGCTTTTCACTGTTGTAAAGAAACAGAAAGTAAAATGTGCAGGAAGGACATGTATAATACTAGTTCTAGATTCCCATCCAAATGAGAACACATGAGAACGTCCTGGAGATGTAGATTTAGAGTTAAAAGTATTGAAAGTCAGATATGAACTAAATCCTCATCTGAAAAGCATTGATACTTAAAAAAATAACATTAACTGGACAAAGTTTGACATTTTCAGAGGAGTTATAGAAAAATCCTGAGCTTTATCAAACTAGTGTAAAACCAAAATGTGTTTGTAGTATTTGTGCTGAAAATGCAGTGTATTGTATAGAATGTTGATAAGAAAAAAAAAAACATTTTAATTACTGTAGTATCAAGAATATTTTTTTTTTCCTTTATTGTAACACTTGAGGCAGGCAAACAAGTTTTTACATCCAAAACACATATTTGTGTTCAATCTGAGGCTCCTGGGATGATATATAGGATCAGTTAACGGTTTTTCAATTAATACATTAGTTGACAATTATTTCAATATTCGATTAGTTGCGAATAATTAATGAATTTGTTGCAGACCCAGTCTATAGCAACTTGTTATAAACAAGAGTGATCTATACTTATCTGCACTCTATGGGCCTGTTTGATCATGCCAGGTGCTAAATTCAAGGTGCAAAAGTGAAATAAATAAATAAATAATGTGTTATTTATGAGCATTTTACACAAACTTTATTACCAGAAGATGCACTCACAACATACTAAACAAAACACATATGAACCACCTCAAGTTCTGCACCTTTAGAGTGTGTGTGAGAGAAAAATGTCTCTGCCAAGGTTTTGCTCCCCCTAACCAGTTTTGCACATGAGCAAATGCTTGTTGAATCTGGCCCTTTGTTTCTTTTAAAGTTAATTTTATGTATTATAAAAAAAAAAATTCTGAGAGTACTCAGGGATTTTTACAAAAATATAAAAGTCGTTGTTACACATGGCGTTTTTTAACCCTTGCCAAAAGGCTTAAAATACGCCAACATTAGGGTAAATTAGAGAAACAAAATGGCTGCTGGAGATTTTTTTTATGATCCAGTCATGTGATCCAATCACATGATATGATCCAATCACATGACAGCTCAAAGGGTACATAGTGAGCAAGGTAGTTCTAGAGCCTGGGCAGCAAGAACAACTGCAGAAAAGCTATTTACAAAAAAAAAATGGGTCAAATCTAGATCTTCGTTCAACCATGAAAAGATTTGCATGTTGGTAACAAAACAGGCTCCCATAGCTGTGCCCTTTTTTGTTTAAATTATTCATTTATTTAACCTGTTAAGCACTGTTGCCATGAGAACTTAGAAATTAGTGTCAGTTTCCATGTTACCAAATACAATTAAGCAGAGCCGGACCTTCCTATACGCAGACTACGCAAGTTGTGTAGGGCCCCGCATCTGTGGAGGGCCCCGCATCCTGCCGAGCGCTGAGAGTTTTTCGAGTTTATGTCTGTCCAGTCATCATGCCTGTTGGCTTAACCTCTGGTTTGCGCTGTACATAAACCCTGTTTGACCAATCCTACAAGCTTAAAAGTGATGGACCCTCCTCTCTTCTGTTCTTGACACACGGCAGTGTTGGGCAGAGACACAGCCTCTTTCCCTGTGCTGAGCTTAAGACTGACAAACGCAGAAACAGGTGTCTGATCATTCTCAGCACAGGGCACAGAACCAAAGAGTCTGGGAACAGTTTGAACAACAAATACATGTTCTCTGTCTCATAACCTCTCAGTCAGTCTTTATTTTGCGTCAATAGGACGAGTATTGGCTGAACTACGAACACAAATAGCTGTTGAACATAAACGTCTGCAGATCGCGAGAATGACCGCGACAAAAACGACCGCGGCAAAATTTCTGCACATTTATGTTGAATTATTTCAAAAGCCTCATAAAACATGAGGCTGTTTGTCCCAAAAAAGTTTCAGATTTTAGTATTTCTGTCTTAAAATCCAGCGCGGTGATGCAGGTTGGCAGCTGTTCCGGCATCAGCGTGAAGAGGGAACAGAGGCGGAGCTCACAGGGAGAGGGACAGGGCTGGGGCCCCACTTGGACACCAAGTGAAACTTGAGGAGAGGTGCAATGATATTAATGATAAAATTATGCATAAATTAAAGATTTCTTGGTCTAAAATAGCTCACTCCAAATTTAGGGAAAATGCATCTGTTTTTTTTTTTTTTGTTTTTTTTAGTTTCTGGGGCAGGATCTTGAATTATATTTTATATATTATTTAGCTTAAACTTATTTGTGTCTGTTGCTTTGTGTGTAGTTCTAAATTAATAATGAAAAAAGTAAATTTAAACGCTGCTTTAATTTGACTGATTAAGGTTCGTAGAAAAGACAGAAGGGCCCCCGAAGCTGATTTTTGCTTAGGGCCCCCAAAAGGTTAGATCCGGCTCTGAAATTAAGCAAAGCAAAAATTCCAAAGACTGAGCAGTAAACAGCAAAGAAATGTATTGCTGCTTTTGTTTTCGAATTTGCCGAGAATGTTGAGATGTGCTTTGTGAATAAATCAATGTCTGTGCAGAACTTCGATAATCACTCTTATTGATTAACCAAATCACTTTGAAACCCCTGCACAGTGCTTCTGTAAAAGGATTTTGCAGATCAGAAACAAAAGCTACAATCATCCGCGACACTTTGGTAATGGGTCGATGAAAACCCACTCCAAACTTTCTCTACACTCTGCATACATGACAAGCCACACATTTAACTTGAAACAAACGGCGGCAGGTAAATTGGAGCGGGTGTGCAAAGTGGAGCACTTCTCCTGACAGGTGTATCCGCTCCGTGCACTCACACACCCGCGGATGTAGTCTTTTTTCTCTCCTTTTCGAAGACGTCTCCAAGCGTCTGCTCCTGACAGCTTGTCCAATTACCGTTCTGTGTTGTGTTTTTGCAAATCCACATCACGAATCAAAGAGCAGAGAGCAGAGAGAGGAGAAGGAGGAGGAGCTAAAGCAGGGCCAAAGCAAAATGTGTGGGGCTGTTTTTCCAGAAGTGACTAAGTTTGTCAGATAGATATGGAAGAAACGTAGGTAACTAATGGAAAAAAGCTTCAAATCTATCTTATCTTAAACTGAACAACAATACAACTAATCATGATTATTATGAACTCTTGCTTTCAATATATTGCCTTGGGTGAAAAACACAGAAAGCACTAATTACAACATTTACCACCAACATTTATTTTATGCAGCTAGTTGAGTGGAGAACAGTGGCGGCTCCTGACTAATTTCTTTGGGGGTGCTATGGTCAATACATTGCCACTATCAAAACCAAATGCCCACAATTATATTATATTGTGTAATCAATCAAAATAATAGAATATCATTTTACACCACTAGATACACCACTAGCATGGACGTGTAACCAATGGCATGTGACCAACCTGTGTCAATAAAACTATAAAGTCAAGATTCAGACCAGTAAAATGCATAAACAGGCTTTATACATCTATTTGTTAATATTTAAGACAATAAAACCAGCCTGAGAGCCACAGTAAACATGGACATGGTTGAAAACAAGAACAGAAAATATACAACTTTGATTCTAACTTGGCAAAAAATACACGATTATACATCTCCCACCTTCTGTTGTAATGTGTCTGATGCTTAGATTTAGTCTTGGGGGTCGTAGCTGTTATAAACGACTTGTTTTGGTGCCGAATATTCTGAGTTGGATCACTAGCACTAGCCGCGCTCTCTATTTGACTGACAGATGAACGTGCCTTGCGTCGTCACGCAGACGTACGTGACGGCGCAGCGTTGGTGCAATCACCCGCGAGTCCCATTAGTTTGTATTGAAGGGCTGAAAACCATGCTGAAAACGCTCTTACATTAGATTCAATGGAAGCAGCGGGTGAGATTTGAAGTCAGGCAGAGATCGCACCAAAAGAGGCGGGACTATGCACCGGCAGAGGAAAATAAGCTCCTCTGATTGGACAATGATGTTTAAAGGCATTTTAATCAAGTTTTAATCAGTTTGATCAACTTTAACTACACATCTCACTCATTTTTTCCTATTTTTGTTGGCGGTGCGTCGCACCTATCGCCCTAATGACGAGCCGCCCCTGGTGGAGAAAGAAACAAAACGTCCTCTTCTGTGAGCGAGTGAAAAGTGTCAGAGGAAGTCAAACTTCTGGATTTCTTCAATCTAATCTCTGCTCCATGAAAGAGGCTGAATCTAGAGAATCTGCATCAGATAGAAAATGTCTGTAACACAGATTTTGTTGGCTTAAAGATGAAAAAGACACTCTTCCTCATTGTTTTAATCATTTAAACCTTGTGTTTTTTATCCCAAAGACATGATTTCATTGTAGTGGCTCACAGTCGTAGTGAAGTAGAACAGAGGAAAACAACACTGACAGTGTTGGGTAAGTTACTATACAAGTGTACAACATGATATATTACTAGTTACATGGATAATGTGATACATTGTATTACAATATCACCGCCTCAGAAATGTAACTGACTTACTCTACTGTGAGTTACAATGAGCTCATCACACATTTGTTAAGACATTGTACAAGACTGATTCTGTTACATTTACACTTGGATTTGATTGATAAATGTGAGGCCACAAAACCTTTTCCTCATAATATTTGATTCACCTTTAGGTCAACAGGCCCCACAGACACTCTTCTGCACCAGTTTTAGTAGAGTTTTGATCCTCAAGTGTTGTTTTCAATAGAACATGAATGCAGTTAGTTTATATGAAAGTAACCTGAGTTACTCAGATTGTAATGCTATCAACATTTTAATGAGTTACACTACTTCGTTACTGATAAGGGGATTATATTACAGGAATGAGTTATTCCCAACACTGAACACTGACATGAAGTTTGTAAAAAGATTATCTCAAAAGTCAAACGCTGAAATCTAATGAAAACAAGGACTTTCAAATGTCTATAAAAAGAGAACGAGTTCATGTAGAATAACAATTCTGTTTTTAAATAAAACTAGACACTTGTAGGTCTCATTTGATGTGCGTGACGCTCCCTGTCCAATCAGAATGTGTCCTCACCTCCAGATGTAAGGGGACAAAAATAAAGCTGATTTAAAGTGTTTAACATGTAAACATTTAGTCAAAGTTATTATTTCCATGTAAACCTAAAAGAAAATAATTACATTTCCAACTAATTCATTCAGTTAAATTAATTTGGAATTAAGAAACTTCATGTAATTTCAATTATGTTTTAAATGTTTGTTATTTCTCCCATAATTGACATTCCACCTTCACTGAAAAAAAAAATATATATATATATATATATATATATATATATATATAATGTAGCTTTGACAACCCGTCAAAATGCTCTGGTTTTCTTCTTTCTGATTCGCCATTCAGATGAGCGTAAAACGGAAAAAAATAAAAAAGATTCATGCTAAAAAGTTAAAAAGCTACAACTAAAGGAAGAGCTGCTTCATAGAAACGTACAGGAGGCAGCTTCATTTTGGGCTACGCAAACCTTCTCAACGTAAAGTTTTTATCAGCTGTTTAAAGCCACAAGTACTTCTAAACTAGAAAAAACAAGCTTCACTGTAAGTTTGTTCTTTGGTCAAAAGGTCCCGGTGGACTTTGAAGAATCCCATTTGCATAGAAAGACAACAGAAGATGATTAGCTCAGAGAACAATGAGTCAGATAGCACAGTTAGCACACAGTTAGCACATACTGTAGTTAGCACACAGTTAGCACACAGTTAGCACACAGTTAGCACACAAACAGAGCAGATTACCCACAGGACCTCAGAGAGAGAGGAGAAGTGATAGAGAAGAGAGGAGGAGAAAGAGAGAAAAAAAGAGAAGAGAGAGGGAGAGGGAGGAGAAGAGACGTGATAGAGAAGAGAAGAGGAGAGAGAAGAAAGAGGAGAGAAAACGAGAAGAGAAGAAAGAGAAAGAGGAGGAGAAAGAGGAGAGAAGAGAGATGAGAGGAGAAGAAAGAGAAGAGAGTGGGAGAGAAAGAAGAGAGGAGAGAAAACGAGGAAGAGAAGAAAGAGAAAGAGGAGAGAAGAGAGATGAGAGGAGAAGAAAGAGAAGAGAGTGAGAGAGAAAGAAGAGAGGAGAGAAAACGACGGGAAGAGAAGAAAGAGAAGAGAGGAGAAGAAAGGAGAAGAGAAGAAAGAGAAAGAGGAGAGAAGAGAGATGAGAGGAGAAGAAAGAAAAGAGAGTGAGTGAGTGAGTGAGAGAGAAAGAAGAGAGAGGAGGAGAGAAGAGAGAGAGGAGAAAGAATGAGAAAAGGAGAGGGAGAGAAAGGAGAAGAGGAGAGAGAGAAGAGAGGAGGAGAAAGAGAGAAAAAGAGAAGAGAGGAGAGAGAGAAGAAGTGATAGAGAAGAGAGGAAAGAAAAGGAGGAGACGAGAGAAAGAGAAAGAGGAGAGAAGAGACTGAGAGAAGAAAGAAGAGAGAGGAGGAGAGGAGAGAGAGAGAAAATGAGAAAAGGAGAGAGAGAAAAAGAGAAGAGAGGAGAGAGAGAAGAGAAGTGACAGAAAAGAGAGGAGGAGAGAGAAGAAAGAGAAATGGGGGGGCAGATTAGAGAAGAGACATGAGAGAAGAGAGTGAGAGAGAAAGATGAGAAGAGAGAGGAGGAGAGAAGAGAGAGAGGAGAAAGAATGAGAAAAGGGGAGAGAGAGAAAAAAAAGAGAAAGGAGAAGAGAAGAGAGGAGAAGAGAAAGAAAAAGAAAAGGAGAGAGAGAGACGGGAGAGAAAGATGAGAGAAAGAGAGAGTCAAAGTGGGGAGAGAGAGGTGTGAGGAGAGCAAGATTAGCGAAGGAGAGAGGCAAGGACAGAGAGGAGAGAGAGGGAGGAGAAGAGAGTGAAGAGCAAGAGAGAGAGAGTAGAGAAAGACAGAGAGAGAGGAGAACAGAGAAGAAGAGAGGAGCAGAGAAGCAAGAGAAAGAAAGAGAGAGGAGAGAAAGGAGGATGGAAGTAAGCGAGAAGAGAGGTGAAGAGAGAAAAAGAGAGAAGAGTTAGAAAAAGGAGAAGAGGAAGAGAGAGAAGAAAGAGAGGAGAGAGAATGAAAAAAGGAGAAAAAGACAGCGAGAAGAGAGAGGGAGGAGGAAAGAGAAAGAAAGAAGAGAAGAGTAAAGAAAGAGAGAAGAGAGAGAACAAGAAAAGGAGAAAAAGATGTGAGAAGGAAAGAGAGGAAAAGGGGAGAGAGAGATTTGAAGAGAGGAGGATAGCCAGATTAGGGAAGGAGAGAGAGGGAGGAGAAGAGGAGAGAGATGAAAGTGACAGGAGTGAGATAGGAGAAGAGGAAAAGAGAGAAAGAGGAGACAAGAGAGAAGAGAATGAGAAGGAGAGAAAGACAGAGAGTAAGGAGAAGAGGAGGGTAGGAGAAGGGAAAGAGAGAAAAACAGAGAGGAGGAGAGAAAAGAGAGGAGAAGAGAGAACAAAGAGAGAGGAATGATAATGAGGAAAGGAGAGAGAAAGGAGAAAGGGAGAGAGAGAGGAGAAACAGAGGAGAAGAGAAGCGAGAGAAAGAAAGAGAGAGAGGAAAAAAGGAGGATAGAAGTGAGCAAGAAGATAGGTCGAGAGAGAAAGAGAGAGAAGAGCTAGAAAGAGGAGAAGAAGAGGAGGGAGAAAGAGGGGGGTAGGAGAGAAGAGGAAGGAGGAGAGAAAAGAAAGAAGAGAAGAGAGAGAGTGAAGAAAGAGAGAAGAGAGAGAACAAGAAAGAAAAGGAGAGAGAGAAAAGAGGAGAGAAAGAGAGAGGAAAAAGGAAAGAGAGAGATTTGAGGAGAGCGAGATTAGCGAAGGAGAGAGAGGGAGGAGAAGAGGAGAGAGATGAAAGTGACAGGAGTGAGATGGAGAAGAGGAAAAGAGAGAAAGAGGAGACGAGAGAGAGAGAAGGAGAGAGAAAGAGAAAGGAGAAGAGAGGTGGGAGAAGGGAAAGAGAGAAGAACAGAGAGGAGGAGGAGAGAAGAGAGCAAAGAGAGGAGAAGAGAGAACAGAGAGAGAAAGGGATGATAACGAGGAAAGGAGAGAGAGGAGGAGGAGAGAAAGAGAGGAGAACGAGAAGAAGAGAAGAAGAGAAGCGAGAGAAAGAAAGAGAGAGGAGACAAAGGAGGATAGAAGTGAGTGAGAAGAGAGTTGGAGAGAGAAAGAGAGAGAAGAGTAAAAGAGGAGAAGAGAGGAGGGAGAAAGAGGGGGAGGAAATAGGAGAGAAAAGGGAGGAGGAGGAGAGAAAGAAAGAAAGCAACAAGAGAAGACTAAAGAAAGAGAGAAGAGACGAGAACAAGAAAAGAAAAGGAGAGAAAGGAAAGAGGAAAGAGAGAGATTGAGGAGAATGAGATTAGCGAAGGAGAGAGAGGGAGGAGAAGAGGAGAGAAAATGAAAATGACAGGAGTGAGATCGGAGAAGAGGAAAAAAGAGAGAAAGCGGAGATGAGAGAGAAGAGAAGGAGAGGGAGAGAAAGACAGAGAGACAGGTGAACTGAAAGAGAGAAGAACAGAGAGGAGAGAAAGAAGAACGGGAGAGTTAAAGAGAGGAAATAAGACAGGGAGGAGGAAGAGGAGACAGAGGAAAAGAAAGAAGAAGAGAGGAGAAGAGAAGGGTGAAAAAACTGACACTAAACATCACCATAACTAAAAGACAGGACCACTTATTTTGAGTTTCCACTGAATGAATAATTGACTGTTTAAAGTCTCTGGAGTTTTGCATCGCAGACACACACAAACACACACACACACACACACATACACGAGGTCTGTGATGGGACGACGACACGAAACCACCATAAGTCTCCACCGAATGTCTGCGTCTGATTTCAACGGCGTAAGACGTGAGTGGGACATTTGCTATTCAAACCAGTGTATTATGGGTTAAATGTACTCAGAGAGGAGGATAGCTTGTTTAAGTAGTTCTTTTATTCAAATGTCACAGATGTTTGAAACGTGAGTCTGGTCATTAGAGCTGCTTAAGGAGACGCTTTGAATAGTAAAAGGTTGTGTTCATTAAGTGGTGGGACAGTCTGCTTAAAAAAGGGCCAAAACAAGCTACTTCAGATCCTTATAAACAAGTGATTAAAACATTATGTGTCACAGCTAAAGCAGTGGAGAATGACTTTGGTATTTTATAAATATTTGATGTTAAAGGTTGTATGGAAGATTTTCAAAAAATGTTTGTTGTCAGTTTGGTCAAAAACAGTTGCATAGATTTTAACAGCCTTGTGCTAAAAAAATATATATATATAAATATAAAAATACATAAACTGTGGACATGATGAGGCCAGGTAGAACGTTGACCAATAGAAAACGAGGTACCTCAGCTCAGGCCTGTTAACCGTCAAGCAAACCCTCAGGTTTCCTAAGTGACTCATTGGCCCAATTAGCAGTGAAGGGCGTGGCCCTGGGGGAGAAAAATTAGCATCATTTGAAAAACAGCAAAACAGATGTTGGATTTGAAAAATCCTCCATACAACCTTTAAATAAAGACTTTAAAACATAAAAGTATGCTAAAAGTCCATATTTCTGCCATTAGTGGGTAAATATGTGAATCAAACTTGAAAAAAAAAACAACAACAACAAGGCAAAAATCCCTGTGTATATGACCTCAAAGTGCTGCTTAGGAGCAAGACCAAAAAACAAACGCAACAACCTGCGACTGTCAAAAAACAGCCTGTTCTCACAGATAAGCGTGTCAATACCACGCTATTGTAAACAGAGTCATATGAACGCCACCTGTATTAAAGGTGAATGAATGTTAACAGGTGTTATTATTCATGAAGACTAACACAATCCTAATCCTAACCTTAACCAACTCCAAGCCTAAGAGCTAAACTTATCCATTTTTGTAACTTCAGACCTAAATTTGCCTAATCCCTTGAAAAACCTCGTGGTTGTCGTCAATCACTAGTCCAGACCACACCAGAAAAAACGAGCGTGTAATTGCACACCAAAACAGACAGAGGGCGTCGTCAGGACACGCAATTTGTCATGGCGTGCCTATTTTACGCATTCCATGAGAACACGTTGGGCAAAAATCACAAGCAACTTTCCTAAAAAAAGAAGCCCAAAGTGTCTGACAAAGCTGACATGGCAACTCTGGGCCTATGAGTTTTCGAGATGAAAGGTCGAGGTTCTGAGCGTGTTTGCATTCATGTGCTTTTTACTTCAGAATGTCAGGATTTTGTTGAAATCCTGACATTCGGAAATAAACGACACAGCACTTTTAGCAGACGTTAATGGGTCTAACAGTGAGATCTGATGCTAGCCTGTCCAAAAACTAATGTTCAAGGTTGTTAGTATTTTATTTTCTAACTGACTTTCCGTTTTTCCAAGTTCTCGAGGACCACGTGAACGCAGCATTAGGAACATAGCAGGTTTATATATATAACTATAACTAGCAGACTCACAGACACAGGTTCAGAGCTTTTTCATATTAGAAATATTTATCCAGAGAAATGCAGCCGTAACATAATTTTCATGCAAAAATACACATTTTGGTTAACTAAGACACCAAATGAGTGATTGACCCTCTGAGGCCGATGAGCATTTTTAAGGTCATTTCTCTCTTCGGCCTCATTTTACAAGTGGGAAGTGGCAAATATCCCAGTTATCTGGCACGCACCATAATAACCAAAAAACTGCATTTAGACCAGGTGTCTCAGACTCGCGGCCCGGGGACCGCATTTGGATTTTTTGCGGCCCCCGGATGATTTCAAATTAACATTGAATGCGGTCCGCACCATATAAGTCAGCGCCCCGCACCGTAGGTCAGTGGCCCGCCCGTAACAATTTTGAACTACAGGTCCCACAATGCACTACAGCGTAGCGCAGCCACAGCTCCTCCCGCTGCCCCGTGAAGCAGCAAACACAAACAGGACAGAGAGATGAATGAGAACTCAAGAGTCACTTTTAAACTCTCCACAACAAAGAATCAGACAGAGCACAGAAGGATTCTGAGAGCAGAAGCTTCAGACGCAGGGGGAGAGACTGTCAGCGTTAGCAGCTCTTTTACAACAGAAAGGCACAGAAGTTGATTCTTCTTTTTGTGGAGTGAGCCTCTCTGACTACATTTATATCATAATGAAGTGCCTCACGTGTCAAGCTCCACAACACTTTTATTTGTCGAAAATTGATCTAATATCTGCGGAGAAACGTGCATAAACTCCTGCTGAAAAAGACGTTTAGCGATGCGAACCGGCACCGCGAGCGTAACCACACGCGGCGACACACACAAGAAAACACACGCCGACGGCACGCACGCGGCTCCATCAGTAGCTAATCGTCATCATATAAACGTGTGCTGAGATGTCTTGACAAAAGCTCACTTCTGTAGTGTTTGAAAGTGTGAAAGAGCACAAGAGCAGACACACAGACTGGAAAATGAACCTATGGAAATATAAAGGCTTTTACTGTTGAAAATGGACTTGAAAACCTCTAAAATGCACCAGAATACAGTAAATTGCCTGCAATTTGTCAAAATTTCCTGGTGAAGACAGTGTGACCCTGGTTAAACACTTTTATTTACTTTTTCATTACATAGGAGAGAGTATTGTAAAATGCATTATATAGGCTAAAATAATACTGTTATTATAGTGTAGGCTCTATATTGGAGGTACAACGTAATCATTTTATTTATATTGAAAATATCAAAGTCAGGCCAAAATTTTAAAATGCGGCCCTCGAACCCATTTGCCTCCGATCATTTCGGCCCCAGCTCCATTTGAGTTTGAGACCCCTGATTTAGACAATAAACATTTTAGCTCCAAACAACTACGATATATAACTAGAGAGAGTGTAACCATAGTAACCTATATATCAAGCAACAAATGTCCAGTTCCAACACAAGAGGCACAAGATTCTACTAAAGATCTCACGCAAACTAAAAGAAAGCTGCACTTTTTGTATTGTACATTTATTTATGCAGGAAAAACAACTGGATAAACCAAACTCAGCCAACGAAAGCACAGTTACTCAAGCCAGACAGAAGTGTGTGGGAGTGTTTACAGCCCCGTGTTTCCTCGGGCTTGACTCTCTCTCTCCGTTCTGCTGCGTGTGCTCTTAAGCGCTTTAGTCCTGCTCTGGGACCAGCCTGAGACCGGACTAAAGACACGCAGTCATCCCACACACGCACAAGAGCTCCATTGTGAGCGTTCAGAGGTGCGGCTGTAGGATCAGGGACGCTTTTCTGAAGGATTTCAAACGATACCGGAGGAAAATACTGCGGTGTGGTCAGCAGAGGGAGCAGTGAGTCTAGGTTCAAGGGGGAAGATGGTTGAAAGTGAGACGAAGAGGAAGCGGGGAGGTTTGTTAAGTGCACACTGGCAATAAACAGACCTGTATAACTTGAAAAAAAAAAAAAGAAATCTTTCACTATTTAAGATCCAAGTAGCTACATCCATTACCCTTGTGTATTACAGTTTTTCTCAATGGCTTTGACACACTTCTTCCATCTAAAAGACAATTTGCAAAACAGCTCACACAGAATCCTAAACTGAGCTAAAGTTTCGACCCAAGCTAAATTTAGTTTTACATTCAAAACTGTTACCAATTTTTCTGTAAAAAACAAGTTTGAAAATACACATTTAGTGTAAATTTTGAATTGTGAGATGTATTTTCTATCTAGATATTTACACTTGCTGAAGACAGTTGAGAGATGATTTGTTTTTGTTGTTTGATCTTTCTGCTCATGTGGTTTTAGATTTTGCTGTGAAGTGTTAAGAAGACAAAAGTTCTGTATGTGTGAACAGGTCTGTGTGCTGAACAGGTCTGTAGTGTGAACAGGTCTGTGTGTGAACAGGCAGTGTGAACAGGTCTTGTGTGTGTAGTGAACAACAGGTCTGTGTGTGAACAGGTCTGTAGTTGAACAGGTCTGTAGTGTGAACAGGTCTGTAGTGTGAACAGGAGTGTGAACAGTCTGTAGTGTGAACAGGTCTATGTGTGAAACAGGTCTGTAGTGTGAACAGGCTGTTAGTCGTGAACAGTTGTGTTTGAACAGGTCTGTAGTGTGAACAGGTCTTAGTGTGAACAGGTCGTGTGTGAACAGGTCTTGTAGTGTGATCAGAACAGTCTGTAGTGTTGAACAGGTCTGTGGGAACAGTCTGGTGTGAACTGTAGTGTAACAGGTCTGTGTGAAAACAGGTCTGTAGTGTGAACAGGTCTTAGTTGTGAACAGGTCTGTGTGTGAACAGGTCTGTAGTGTGGAACAGGTCTGTAGTTGGAACAGGGTCTGTAGTGTGAACAGGTCTGTAGTGTGAACAGGTCTGTAGTGTGGAACAGGTCTGTAGTGTGAACAGTCTGTAGTGTGAACAGGTTCTGTAGTGACAGGTCTGTACTGAACAGTCTGTAGTGTGAACAGGTCTGTAGTAGTGAACAGGTCTTAGTGTGAACAGGTCCTGTAGTGCTTTGAAACAGGTAGTGTGAACAGTCTGTAGTAAACAGTCTGTTGTGAACAGGTCTGTAGTGTAACAGGTCTGTAGTGTGAAAACAGGTAAGTGTGAACAGAGAGAATAAACTAAAGTCAGCTGACATGTGAGTTCTGTTGCGACGTTGGACAAGAATTGTTTGAAAAAAGTGAAACTTTTTCTCTGTCGTTTTTTCTTCAGATGTCCAACAGACTTATCAGAAGTGAGAACTTTCTCCAAGCAAAAGAAAAACAAAATCTAAAATCCACCTACATTTTATAGGATTTTTAAGATTAGTAAAAGCTGGTGTTGACAGCTGAGACATACTGTAAATGCCACTAGATTTGACATATTTTGGTTTTGACAATTTCTCTGTAAAAGCTAAGGTAATTGAGGTAAAAATGAGTTTTAGGACCTAAAAGTCAAAAGGTTTACAGTAGGACTTGGAGTCTGGATCATCAGAGGCTGATTTTGCGCTCTAAATAAAATGGACACAATGGTATTTTTATATTTAACCTTTCCTGGTGCGCCATAGTTTGCTTTTTTTAGACACTGAACAAAATAAATTTTAAAAGAAAAAGTGGGACGTCCCTTCGAAGGGACACCGGAATGATACAATATATAACATTGGAAATGTATATTTGTGTTTCCCAAATTGATACATTCAGAGGCAGAAATACTATTCAAACTTCATCATTGTGACTCAGACGCTCCTCCACAGAGAAGTGAAGCTTCATGTGCAACTTTTATTTAGTGATGTTTATGTCATTTTTCTGCTGTTTCACTAGAAAGAGTAACACTTTATAATAACTACATCTTGATTTAGTCTCAATAAACACTCAATAAACTCTTAATAAATGAATGATTAGTTAATTCATCATGAACAAATGACAAAACGTGTATTAGGACAACTTAATTACAAGCCCTACCTCTCGACCCTAAATCCAAATCTTAACTCCTTAAATGAGCAGCTACTAGCCTTAATGATAATTAATGATCATGAAGTGGTAGCTTTTACACATCATTTATTTAGACTTTAGTAAGGCTACATAAGGTTAGTATAAAGTGGTAAAAACTCTACTGTACTTCAAATAATCACATTCATATCAACTTTAGATAGCACCTGTTCAAATCAAAATCACACTTTTTCTTGAACTAGTAACACTTATTCACTTATTTATGCACAAAGAAACACAATAATATGTCTATGCAGTGTAAAGACGGCCACAGCCATAAGAAGTGTGTCCCAGAGTTTAACTCAATGGAAAGGCTCAAAGTGATGGGAGTCAAAGAACATCCATCTTTACAGCAGATGTTTGAAGAGACTGTTATCTAACAGGCCAGGAACTTATTCTGACGCCTCTCATGTCTTACTCTCCCAATATGAGCTGCTCCCATCCGGACGCCGCCATAGAGCTCCAACAGAACAAAAAAGATCCTGAACAGGTATAAAAACTCATTCCTCCCAGTATCAGTGAACCTCCTACATTAAGGCCACAGAACAAAGCGCTGAAGGTGATGGGAATGTGTTAGTTGACCGTCTGTGTTTGTTCTTTATTGTCTTTTCTTGTGTGTGGCAGCCTGTATGTTCAAGACAAATTTCTTCGGGCAAATAAAGAAATCTTGAAATCGGGCCAATGTGGGCCAGATAACGCAAATGTGTTTGTACGTTTGGTGGAAGCAGAGCGATATCTGAAATCAGACCTAGGTATGTCAAGTGCTGAAGGTGACGCTATCGGAGAGGTCATGTGACTGTGTGTGAGTGGTCATGTGACAAGTGAGGCTGAGTCAGTTCAAGAGAGAGGACTGGGCCGGATTTAGAAAGACACACACCTGCTCAGAGTAAAAGCAGACATTCTATTATATTTTTCTTTCATTTTCAGCAAAATACAAGTAATATCAACAAGACTATTTTTGGACAAAGTTGCATCGTGGGACTTTAGGTCAAACCTGAGCAAAATGGCCCGTCACATGTTTCAATCAGGCCCTTTTGACAAACAGAAATGCACGAGGAAGTTTAAGGGACAAAAACTTGGGCTACGCAATAAACTTCCAACATTTGAGATTAAATTCACAATGTTAATATGTGTATTTCGAAATTGTAATTTGGCTCATGAAACATTGCTAAAATATATTAAAAAAACTGCAAACATTTAACTCGTCCAAGTCCTGGTAATATTTCTTTTTCTCTCGTAAAATTACCATAATTAACTTTTCATTTCAAGAGTAAGCTAATCATTTTATCAAAATAATGTCAGAAGGAAGCTTAAGAAAGAAATGATTTAACTAGCCATAAAAATAACCAATTTTATAGTTTAAACTTATTGTAATGTTTCTCATAAAAATACGATTTTGTTGGACACTTTTTATTTTACTGGTCTTGTATGATTTGTCAAGAAAGTGTTTTGCAATAATGTGGATTTGTGATACCAATGTTGGCCCTCCACCGCTGTTCTGGGGTTGGACATGGCCTGGAGCCAAAATAACTGCTCCCCCTTGCTTTAGGTGGACCAGGAACACTTCTCGAGCGGTTTGAACACTACCAGGACCTTATACACAGATGATTGAAGTGTGTATTCCTCTGATTGGATCCTGTTTGACGAGTTTCACACTGGTTTAGCCTACAGTAGGTTTAGATCAGAGCTGTCAGCCTATGTCTGCATACAGTGAGTGTTGGTGTTGAGTGTGAGTAGTTTACATTTTACATTGATCCCACAACTAAAGGTTTAAAGGCCCAGAAGTCACCACAGTAGATTAGATTATCACAATCCTTAAAACTCAGTCTGACTCAAATTTTCTAAACTTTGTTATCTTTGGACACAACATATGCCACGTTTCCATTAGCCTGGATTTTTTTTAGACTGGTTCACTTTGGAGTGGTTTGGGCTGTTTATGCTAAGTCTGTATAATGCACAACTAGTGTTTTTTAAAGATATTACAATCACAGATGAATGAACTTGTGTTGCCAGAGAATGAAACGGTCAACATTAAAGATTAGACATTACAGATCAATTTGCTATGAATCATGCAGGGCTGGGCCATTAATTGAAAATTCTCGAGATTGATCGAATCGTCAATTATTTGGTGTTGGGTTTGAATTGAAAGATCGAAAACCAATATTTTTCAATTACATATGTGTAGTTTGGAGAAAAGTCAAACTTTGAGGCAGAATTGACATACAGTTTCAAAAAATATCAAAAAACTGGGACATATTCAAAGTTTTGTTTTTATTGATGTTCGCGAATTGCATTTCTCATTTCGTTTTGAAAAGGTAAGCATCGAGATTGATCAATATGAGAAAAAGATTGTGATTATATTTTCCCACATTTCCAAGCTTCTACTTCCTGATTGGATAATCCTTTTGAGAACCAAAACACCAAATGGAAACATCAACAAACGAACAGTTAAGTAAGAAAAGACTTCTGTAAAGGCAATAGTGCATTGGAACATGTTTAACTTGTACCTGAGACACATATGATACAATCTCAAATCAAAATCGTACATACGGTTCCTTTAATGGTGATGATGAACATTTCTCCTGCAGGTTACACGTCCTGATGTGTGTTATGTTTGTGTTTGTGCGTCAGGCTGATGCAAACAAGACACTACTTCTGTTTATCGTCACCGTTTTGCAAAGGTTTTTTTTTTAAGAGTGCTTGTCTTGACAACAATACATTTTTTGTCAATGGAATCCGCATTATTACACTGTTTCTATCTGCTCNTTTCATCCCTATTTAACATAAAAAGAAAATGGAAAAAAATAAACGTGAGATGAAAAATTTTCCAAAAAATCAGGTTCCGCCCACATAGCCGACGCCCTGTAGGGTTTAGGGAGGGTCATAATGTAATTTTTTACTTGTCTTGACACGAGCTATGTTTCTGCCAAATTTCATTTGTCTGCGATAAAAAAGTCTGTCATTGCCGTAATGTTTTTGATTTTTGAGGGGGCGCTAGCGAGTCATTTGACATTAATTTTTTTGCTGTAAAAAACAAAATTTTTCGCCGACCTTAATTTTGGGTCAATAAATGACTTTTCGTTAACGTTCAGGGGGTCAAAATTAAGGTTAAAGGCAAGAAAAATAATAATAATAATAATAATAATAATAACGGAACAACCTTTTTTTTCCATTTTTTCTCTCCTAAACTAAAAGACCTAGACTCGTAAAACTTTCTGACATTGTGCCCCATCACAAGAGCCCTCTGTGAATTTTTTCAATTTTACGTCCAACGGTTTGCCTGTACGAATTTTTGAAATTAGATTTCAAGGGGGCGCTATTGGGTCATTTTGTGAGATACCTCTTGATATGCATATCATTGCGTTCAGTTCAAAATGTGCACAAACGCTGTATTTCGATTTTCCCATAAAAAATCTAGCAAAAAGAAAGATTTTTTACAAATTTCAAAATTTTTACAATTTTGTTAAAAAATCACCGTGACCACACCAAACATGATATTCAAATTTCAAACCATTGATTTCATTTCACATGGGTTTACTGTGTTTCGGCCAAGTTTGACGTGTTTTCGACCAAAATTGTGGACGTGCTGGCCAAAGTATGAGGTAATGCGCTTTTGCCAGTGACGTGTTTGATCCAAGATGGCCGACTTCCTGTACACTTGGGGCGGGGCCACAATATGATTTTTTTCATGTTCGGACATGAACTATTTTTCGGGCCGGTTTCATATTTTTACTGCGACTTTTTTCGGCGTCGGGCTCCCATTGGCCCAATGTTATTTGATTTTCGAGGGGGCGCTACCGAGTCGTCTTTCATTATTTTTTCACGCGGTCTTCACTCAAAATTAGAGCTCACTGAGTTCTAATTTTCGACACCACTCCCGGGCACGTGCGTCGTCGTTTACTATTTCGTATTCGCGATTTTCCTCCCCCGAGTCCAATTACAATTAGTCCCTCGCCGGGGACTTCGTCACTCGGCTCGGGCCTAATTAAAACCGCGCGCGGTGATATAGGCCCTCGCCCCCCCTTGCGACCGCGGAGCATGAGCCACCGCGGGCTACGAGCCACGCGACGAGCCTGCCGTCGTCCTGTGCGTTTTCTGCCAACAGCACTCCTCCCTATAAGCTACATCGTATGCTCTCCATTCACTGAAAGGACAAATTATGACATTGTGACAGCTGCACGGTTGAAGATAGAGGTATGCTTTCATTGGCTTTTTTGTTCGTCATCCCGAAGGCAATAAGTGTGCCAATTTTCAAGTGTCTATGCAAAGTAATTTTTTTCATCCAATTTGAATTTTTCTATGTATTTCAATGGGAAATGTTGACGTTGCCACGGTAACACGGTTGCAAATAAAGATATGCTTCATTGGCTTTTTTGTTCAGTATTGGATGGAGAATGTGTGTGCCAAATTTCAGCTTTCTAGGACAAAGTAAAATTTCCACCCTACCACTCACCCTACCCTCCACTCTGGCCAAATCTGTCAGTTCTCCATTGAATAACATGGGTTTTGCCTTTTTTCCTTTGCCATGGCCAAACGCTTGCAGATAAAATATAGTCCCATTGGGTTTTTTGTTCAGTGTGATGAGGAGAGTTAGTGTGTGAATTTATGCATTTTGGTGAAACTAAAAATTTTATCCCATTCAAAAGTAAGGGGGCGCTGTGGTAAAACGGTTCAAGATAAGGCGTGTCATGATTGACTTTTTTGTTCAGAATGTAAAGAATATGTGTGTACCAATTTCAGCTGTCTAGCCAAAAAAATATTTTTTCCCCATTCTACAAGTTTTTCGTCTCCATTGGATAACATGGGTTTTTGTCATTTTTACGTTGCCATGGCAACACGCTTGCAGATAAAGGTATGCTCCCATTGGGTTTTTCGTTCAGACAGCTGAGAAGGATGTCTGTGCCAAATTTCATGTGTCTACGACAAACTAAATTTTTGGTCAATGCAATTTTCAAGGGGGCGCTGTGGAGCAATTATTGACGTAGATGTTTTTAAAGCATATCGTTAGATGCGGCTTGAGATTTGAACAAAATGTATATTAATGCCGGAGAATAGACTTTGCGTGTCAGAAATACGCAATTTGAACGCATTGGAAAATGTCACTTTTTATTTGTGGCGTGGCCACACCCACATTTTTAAGGTATCAGAAATCTATGAAATACCAAAGGCACAAGGGTCTGTTGATGACAGTTCCAAATTTCATCCATTTAAGAAAAACAAAAATGGAAAAAAATAAAACGTGAGATGAAAAATTTCAAAAAATCAGGTTCCGCCCACGATAGCCGACGCCCTGTAGGGTTTAGGGTGGGGTCATAATGTAATTTTTTACTTGTCTTGACACGAGCTATGTTTCTGCCAAATTTCATTTGTCTGCGATAAAAAAGGTCTGTCATTGCCGTAATGTTTTTGATTTTTGAGGGGGCGCTAGCGAGTCATTTTGGCACATTAATTTTTTTGTGTATAAAAACAAAATTTTTCGCCGAACTTGAATTTTGGGTCAAAAAATGACTTTTCGTTAACGTTTAGGGGTCAAAATTGAGGTGTATGGGAAAGATAATAAATAATAATAATAATAATAATAATAACGGAAACTTTTTTTTTCCTATTATTTTTCTCCTAAACAACAAGAGCTAGATTCACGAAACTTCTGACCTTGTCCCATCCAAATGGCCCTCTGTGAATTTTTTCGCATGTCTACGTCAAACGGTTTGTCTTGTACGAATTTTTGAAATAAAAGTTAAAGGGGGCGCTATTGGGCCATTTATGACATACCCTCTTGATATGCATATCGTCGCGTTCAGTTTCAAAATGTGCACAAACGCTCTATTTTCATTTTCTCTAAAAAAATCTGCAAAAAGAAAGATTTTTTCCAAAATTCAAAATTTTACAATTGTGTTAAAAAATCACCGTGACCATACCAAACATGATATCAAATTTCAAACCATTGATTTCATTTCACATGGGTTTACTGTGTTTCGGCCAAGTTTGACGCGTTTTCGACCAAAATTGTGGACGTGCTGGCCAAAGTATGAGGTAATGCGCTTTTGCCGGTGACGGGTTTGATCCAAGATGGCCGACTTCCTGTTCACTTGAGGGCGGGGCCACAATAGATTTTTTTCATGTTCGGACCTGAACTATTTTTCGGGCCGGGTTTCATATTTTTACTGCGACTTTTTTCGGCGTCGGGCTCCCATTGGCCCAATGTTATTTGATTTTCGAGGGGGCGCTACCGAGTCGTCTTTCATTATTTTTTCGCGCGGTCTTCACTCAAAATTAGAGCTCGCTGAGTTCTAATTTTCGACACCACTCCCGGGCACGTGCGTCGTCGTTTACTATTTCGTATTTGCGATTTTCCTCCCCCCGAGTCCAATTACAATTAGTCCCTCGCCGGGACTTCGTCTCTCGGCTCGGGCCTAATAAGAAGAAACCAGCGTAGAACAATAGCTCTCGCCAGATTAATCTGGCTCGAGCTAATTATGGACTCGTCTTATTCCACATCAAGATGAGACGACGTTGTGTCATGGTTTGGCTGATGGCAAATGCCCAGTAACGACATGACGACACAATACTGGTGATGTTTTGTGGTTTGTGTTGTGTAATAAAGAGAATAACTTTGAGAGAACATTGTGTTGGTAAAAAATTAGATTGATTAGTTTTAATATATTTATTTGAAAAATAGTTAAATTGGTTTAATTTGGGTTTAAACTAAGTTATTTAATTTAATTTGGTTTAAAATTAGAGTTAAAAAGATAGGTTAGTTTAGTGACTTAATATTGGTGTTATTGTTGTTAAATGTTGAATGTGTAAATGTTGAAGTTAATGTTTGAATGTGCCTTTTAGGTCCAGTATTGACATCAGACTAAGCTAACTGCTCTGACAGGTGGCTCATGATTCATAGAGGTCCGAAGGCCCTCTGATACTTATGCAATTGCGGTGCTACGTGTTCTGTGCAAGGTGGAACACCTTGTTGGTCTCAGATGCGAGTATGAGCGGGCTTATACTCTGAGAGAAAAAATAATGGAGATCCAAATGTGAACATGTAGTTTGAGTTAACCAGTAGAGACAGTATAAGTGTGAACTTTGCTTGGTCGTACTTTTGGGGCTGAAAAGGTACTGATTCAAAAAGGTTAAAGTTTCAATGTTTAACATTCAAATATTTGATAATGATAATGCTTTAGTTTAGTTTGAAAGTTAAAATTACTTTTGACTAGTTAATTTGTTGAAAAGTTAAAGCTAATGCTAAATAAAAACATAGAATTAGGATTTTCCTTATTTTATGGTTTGTCATTTTGATTAGTCATTTGTATGATTAAAATTATAAAAAGGAGGGAATGTTAGAAAAAATATGTTCTATGTGTGTTGATAATTTGTAATCATTCAAATGGTTCAAATATTGTAATGTACAAATGCATTATGTGAAAACTGAACTATAGCTGAGGGCTAATCTGGTTGAAACAGCGCATTCCAAAAGGACTGGTTACATTTGACCTGTGAACTGCCAGACTGTTGATCTTGTCATAGGTTTCGACAAGGTCTCGGATTCAGACTTGTTGTCACCAAGTCTGAGTCTAAGTCTGAGTCTGGGTGAGTCTGAGTTTGAGATGAAGTCATCAAGTGGACATTCTGAGAAGAGACAAGGGACAGTCCAAAGATGGCAAGAACCGAAGACTTGGACGACCAATCAAGGCATCCTTGCTAAAAGGAGAGTCTTGAAGGACTGATAAAAGAGACATTTTCGACTCTGCTTCTTTGTGAACACGCAGGGTGAGCATGTAAGGTGAAGGCGCAATGTGAAGACGCATTGTGAAGACTGAGGACATCGGAGAAGGACAAGATCAAGATGAAGACGTTTAGGGTTTAGATCAGGAAGGATATGTTTTTGTAACTTTGCGTGTTTTCCCTTTGATCAAAGTAAATCTTATCCTAATTTAAAGCTTTTGAGTCTTGGGTGTTTTTATAAACAGGGATTACAGTCCGAAGGAGATTATTAATTAATTTCCCCAACACAAATAAAATTAGGTAAAGCAAAAATTCCAAAGACTGAGCAGTAAACAGCAAAGAAATGTATTGCTACTATTGCTTTAGAATTTGCCGAGAATGTTGAGATGTGCTTTGTGAATAAATCAATGTCTGTGCAGAACTTCGATAATCACTCTTATTGATTAACCAAATCACTTTGAAACCCCTGCACAGTGCTTCTGTAAAAGGATTTTGCAGATCAGAAACAAAAGCTACAATCATCCGCGACACTTTGGTAATGGGTCGATGAAAACCCACTCCAAACTTTCTCTACACTCTGCATACATGACAAGCCACACATTTAACTTGAAACAAACGGCGGCAGGTAAATTGGAGCGGGTGTGCAAAGTGGAGCACTTCTCCTGACAGGTGTATCCGCTCCGTGCACTCACACACCCGCGGATGTAGTCTTTTTTCTCTCCTTTTCGAAGACGTCTCCAAGCGTCTGCTCCTGACAGCTTGTCCAATTACCGTTCTGTGTTGTGTTTTTGCAAATCCACATCACGAATCAAAGAGCAGAGAGCAGGGAGAGGAGAAGGAGGAGGAGCTAAAGCAGGGCCAAAGCAAAATGTGTGGGGCTGTTTTTCCAGAAGTGACTAAGTTTGTCAGATAGATATGGAAGAAACATAGGTAACTAATGGAAAAAAGCTTCAAATCTATCTTATCTTTAACTGAACAACAATACAACTAATCATGACTATTATGAACCCTCGCTTTCAATATATTGCCTTGGGTGAAAAACACAGAAAGCACTAATTACAACATTTACCACCAACATTTATTTTATGCAGCTAGTCGAGTGGAGAACAGTGGCGGCTCCTGACTAATTTCTTTGGGGGTGCTATGGTCAATACATTGCCACTATCAAAACCAATCGCTCACAATTATATTATATTGTGTAATCAATCAAAATATTTGGAATATCATTTTACACCACTAGATGGCATGGACGTGTAACCAATGGCATGTGACCAACCTGTGTCAATAAAACTATAAAGTCAAGATTCAGACCAGTAAAATGCATAAGCAGGCTTTATATTTATAATAACATGTCTATTTGTTAATATTTAAGACAATAAAACCAGCCTGAGAGCCACAGTAAACATGGACATGGTTGACATGGTTGAAAACAAGAACAGAAAATATACAACTCTGATTCTAACTTCGCAAAAAATACACAATTATACATCTCCCACCTTCTGTTGTAACGTGTCTGATGCTTAGATTTAGTCTTGGGGGTCGTAGCTGTTATAAACAGCTTGTTTTGGTGCCTAATATTCCGAGTTGGATCAATAGCACTAGCCGCACTCTCCGTTTGACTGACAGATGAACGTGCCTTGCGTCGTCACGCAGACGTACGTGACGGCGCAGCGTTGGTGCAATCACCCGCGAGTCCCATTAGTTTGCATTGAAGGGCTGAAAACCATGCTGAAAACACTCTTACATTAGATTCAATGGAAGCAGCAGGGGCGATTTGAAGTCAGGCAGAGATCGCACCAAAAGAGGCGGGACTATGCACCGGCAGAGGAAAATAAGCTCCTCTGATTGGACAATGATGTTTAAAGGCATTTAAATCAAGTTTTAATCGGTTTTGATCAACTTTAACTACACATCTCGCTCATTTTTTCCTCTTTTTGTTGGCGGTGCGTCGCACCTATCGCCCTAATGACGAGCCGCCCCTGGTGGAGAAAGAAACAAAACGTCCTCTTCTGTGAGCGAGTGAAAAGTGTCAGAGGAAGTCAAACTTCTGGATTTCTTCAATCTAATCTCTGCTCCATGAAAGAGGCTGAATCTAGAGAATCTGCATCAGATAGAAAATGTCTGTAACACAGATTTTGTTGACTTAAAGATGAAAAAGACACTCTTCCTCATTGTTTTAATCATTTAAACCTTGTGTTTTTTATCCCAAAGACATTCTTTCATTGTAGTGGCTCATATTCTTTCACTAAACAGTAGAACAGAGGAAAACAACACTGACAGTGTTGGGTACGTTACTATACAAGTGTACAACATGATATATTACTAGTTACATGGATAAACATGTAATATATTTGTATTACAATATCACCGCCTCAGAAATGTAACTGACTTACACTACTGTGAGTGACTTTGAGCTCATCACACATTTGTTAAGACATTGTACAACTCTGATTCTGTTACATTAAACTTGAATTTGATTGATTCATAGAAATGTCCTCATAATATTTGATTCACCTTTAGGTCAACAGGCCCCACAGAAACTCTTCTGCACCAGTTTTAGTAGAGTTGTTTTCAATCGAATATGAATGCAGTTAGTTTATATGAAAGTAACCTGAGTTACTCAGATTGTAATGCTATCAACATTTTAATGAGTTACACTACTTCGTTACTGATAAGGGGATTATATTACAGGAACTAGTTACTTTTGTAATGAGTTACTCCCAACACTGAACACTGACATGAAGTTGGTAAAAAAAGTTTCTCGTCAACGCTGAAATCTAATGAAAACAAAGACTTTCAAATGTCTATAAAAAGAGAACGAGTTAATGTAGAATAACAATTCTGTTTTTTAATAAAACTAGACACTTGTAGGTCTCAGTTGATGTGCGTGGCGCTCCCTGTCCAATCAGAATGTGTCCTCACCTCCAGATGTAAGGGGACAAAAATAAAGCTGATTTAAAGTGTTTAACATGTAAACATTTAGTCAAAATAATTATTTCCATGTAAACCTAAAAGAAAAGATTTACATTTCCAACTAATTCATTCAGTTAAATTAATTTGGAATTAAGAAACTTCATGTAATTTCAATTATGTTTTAAATGTTTGTTATTTCTCCCATAATTGACATTCCACCTTCACTGAAAAAAAAAAAAATATATATATATATAAATGTAGCTTTGACAACCCGTCAAAATGCTCTGGTTTTCTTCTTATGATTCGCCATTCAGATGAGCGTAAAACGGAAAAAAATAAAAAAAGATTCATGCTAAAAAGTTAAAAAGCTACAACTAAAGGAAGAGCTGCTTCATAGAAACGTACAGGAGGCAGCTTCATTTTGTGGCTACGCAACCTTCTCAACGTAAAGTATTTATCAGCTGTTTAAAGCCACAAGTACTTCTAAACTAGAAAAAACAAGCTTCACTGTAAGTTTGTTCTTTGGTCAAAAGGTCCCGGTGGACTTTGAAGAATCCCATTTGCATAGAAGACAACAGAAGATGATTAGCTCAGAGAACAATGAGTCAGATAGCACAGTTAGCATACAGATAGCACATACTGTAGTTAGCACACAGTTAGCACACAGATAGCACACAGTTAGCACACAAACAGAGCAGATTACCCACAGGACCTCAGACCTGCTGCTCTCATGACATTTCAGCTCCAAACAGAAAGGTCATGTGACTTCTCTGCTTCATGAAGAACTGATCTGACACTTTCTGTTTGTCCAAACTCAGTACGGATCCAGAATGTTCAGACTGGATATGACTCTTATTGTTATTCTAGAGATTCTTTCAAATGTGTGAGCAATCCTGTTTACATGAAGAGGAGAGAGAGAGAGAGAGAGAGAGAGAGCCGAGGAGAAAGAGAGAAAAAAAGAGAAGAGAGAGGGAGGAGAAGAGAAGTGATAGAGAAGAGAAGAGGAGAGAGAAGAAAGAGAGGAGAGAAAACGAGAAGAGAAGAAGAGAAAGAGGGGGAGAAAGAGGAGAGAAGAGAGATGAGAGGAGAAGAAAGAGAAGAGAGTGAGAGAGAAAGAAGAGAGGAGAGAAAACGACGGGAAGAGAAGAAAGAGAAAGAGGAGAGAAGAGAGGAGAAGAAAGGAGAAGAGAAGAAAGAGAAAGAGGAGAGAAGAGAGATAAGAGGAGAAGAAAGAAAAGAGAGTGAGTGAGAGAGAAAGAAGAGAGAGGAGGAGAGAAGAGAGAGAGGAGAAAGAATGAGAAAAGGAGAGGGAGAGAAAGGAGAAGAGGAGAGAGAGAAGGGTGAAAAACTGACACTAAACATCACCCTAACTAAAAGATTGGACCACTTATTTTGAGTTTCCACTGAATGAATAATTAACTGTTTAAAGTCTCTGGAGTTTTGCATCGCAGACACACACAAACACACACACACACATACACGAGGTCTGTGATGGGACGACGACACGAAACCACCATTAAGTCTCCACCGAATGTCTGCGTCTGATTTCAGCGGCGTAAGACGTGAGTGGGACATTTGCTATTCAAACCAGTGTGTTATGGGTTAAATGTACTCAGAGAGGAGGATAGTTTGTTTAAGTAGTTCTTTTATTCAAATGTCACAGATGTTTGCAACGTGAGTCTGGTCATTAGAGCTGCTTAAGGAGACGCTTTGAATAGTAAAAGGTTGTGTTCATAAGTGGTGGGACAGTCAGCTTAAAAAAGGCCAAAACAAGCTACTTCAGATCTTATAAACAAGTGATTAAACATTATGTGTCACAGCTAAAGCAGTGGAGAATGACTTTGGTATTTTATAAATATTTGATGTTAAAGGTTGTATGGAAGATTTTCAAAAATGTTTGTTGTCAGTTTTGGTCAAAAACAGTTGCATAGATTTGTAACAGCCTTGTGCTAAAAAAAAATATATATAAATATAAAAATACATAAACTGTGGACATGATGAGGCCAGTAAAACGTTGACCAATTGAAAACGAGGTACCTCAGCTCAGGCCTGTTAACCTGTCAAGCAAACCCTCAGGTTTCCTAAGTGACTCATTGGCCCAATTAGCAGTGAAGGGCGTGGCCCTGGGGGGAGAAAAAATAGCATCATTTGAAAAACAGCAAACAGATGTTGGATTTGAAAAATCCTCCATACAACCTTTAAATAAAGACTTTAAAACATAAAAGTATGCTAAAAGTCCATATTTCTGCCATTAGTGGGTAAATATGTGAATCAAACTTGAAAAAAAAACCAACAACAACAACAAGGCAAAAATCCCTGTGTATATGACCTCAAAGTGCTGCTTAGGAGCAAGGCCAAAAAACAAACAAACGCAACAACCTGCGACTGTCAAAAACAGCCTGTTCTCATGGATAAGCGTGTCAATACCACGCTATTGTAAACAGAGTCATATGAACGCCACCTGTATTAAATGTGAATGAATGTTAAGAGGTGTTATTATTCATGAAGACTAACACAATCCTAATCCTAACCTTAACCAACTCCAAGCCTAAGAGCTAAACTTATCCATTTTTGTAACTTCAGACCTAAATTTTGCCGTTAATCCCTTGAAATACATCGTGTTTGTCGTCAATCACTAGTCCAGACCACACCAGAAAAACGAGCATGTAATTGCACGCCTAAACAGGCAGGGGGCGTCGTCATGACACGCAATTTGTCATGGCGTGCTATTTTACGCATTCCATGAGAACACGGTCAAAAATCATAAGCAACTTTTCCAAAAAAAGAAGCCCAAAGTGTTCATTAAGAAGCTGACATGACAACTCTGGGCCTATGAGTTACTGTGATCATGTGCTCCTCGGGTGCTTGTGTTTTCGAGATGAGAGGTCGAGGTTCTGACCTTGTTTGCATTTATGTGCTTTTTACTTCAGAAAGTTGGGATTTTTGTAGTTAACCGTAATAAATAAACGACACAGTACTTTTACCGGAGGTTAAGAGGCCTAACAGAGATCTGATGCTAGCCTGTCCAAAACGAATGTTCAAGGTTGTTAGTATTTATTTTCTAACTGACTTTCGTTTTTCCAAGTTCTCGAGGACCACGTGAACGCAGCATTAGGAACATAGCAGGTTTATATATAAAACTATAACTAGCATAACTCACAAGACACAGGTTCAGAGCTTTTTCTTGTTAGAAAAATGTATCTAGAGAAAAGGCAGCGTAACATAATTTTCATGCAAAAATACACATTTTGGTTAACTAAGACACCAACGAGTGATTGACCCTCTGAGGCCGATGAGCATTTTAAGGTCATTTCTCTCTTCGGCTCATTTTTACAAGTGGGAAGTGGTAAATATCCCAGTTACCTGGCACGCACCATAACAACACGTGTGTATAAATAAGTTTGTTTGTAAAAGCCTGTCATGAATGAGGCCCATTGTACTTTTGCATAACCAAAAAACTGCATTTAGACAATAAACATTTTAGCTCCAAACATCTACGATATATAACTAGAGAGAGTGTAACCATAGTAACCTATATCAAGCAACAAATGTCCAGTTTCAACACAAGAGGCACAAGATTTAACTAAAGATCTCACACAAATAAAAGAAAGCGGCACTTTTAAATGACTTTTCCTCTAAAATACTTCGATAATTGAACCTTTTTCTATTGGTACATTTATTTATGCTAGAAAACCAACTGGATAAACCAAACTCAGCCAAACGAAAGCACAGTTACTCAAGCAAGCACTCGGACTCCAGACAGAAGTGTGTGGAGTGTTTACAGCCCGGTGTTTCCTCGGGCTTGACTCTCTCTCTCTCTCTCTCTCTCTCCGTTCTGCTGCGTTGTGCTCTTAAGCGCTTTAGTCCTGCTCTGGGACCAGCCTGAGACCGGACTAAAGACACGCAGTCATCCACACACGCACAAGAGCTCCATTGTTGTGCGTTCAGAGGTGCGGCTGTATAGGATCACACTCACGGGACGCTTTCTGAAGGATTTCAAACGAGAAAATACATACTGCGGTGTGGTCAGCAGAGGAGCAGTGAGTCTAGGTTCAAGGGGACAAAGCAGAGGCTGGGAGGTTTGTTGAAGTGCACACTGGCAATAATCAGACTTCTATAACTTATACAATGTTGATTTAGCCATTCGTCAAATAATAGGAATTAAATTGTGCGACGCCTATTGCTGTAGTCGACCAAAGAAATTCTCGGTCGACTAAAAAACACGTTCCATCGACCAATTAATCGACTAAAAAAGAAGTGTGGCTAAAGCATGAAGCTAAACTTGTTGTCAAAATGTTCCAAAATATTGCAAACGAATGCTAAAACTGGAACGGAAGCTAATTACTCATTTGAACAAATACCAAGAACATAAAGGTAGGTAGGTAGTTTATTGCCATTTGTAGTTAAAAACCACATTGGAAAAGAAGCTCAGTGCTCAAAGACATAACAACCAGACAGACAATTAACACAGACACACTGACACTGTACAATCAAACAATAAATGAATCAATAAAAAAGTACAGTTTAAAAAAAAAGTGCTGCAGTCAAAAATTTAAGGTGCCTAATTTAAAGTGCATTGTTCACGCTGGTAGCAGCTTGTGGAAAGAAGCTCCTGGCATGGCGTGCAGACCTACATCTAATCAAGCGATACCTCCGACCCGAAGGAAGCAGCTCAAACATGTCTCTTCCAGGGTGAGTAGGATCGTTTATGATCTGAAGAGCTCGATTCAAAAGTCAACTTTTATAAAGAGTTTCCAGCATAGACAGGTCTTCATGCACAGTTCTCTTAGCTGAACGCACCACTTTATAAAGAGCTCTCTTTTCTTTGTCTGTAATGTTTCCAAACCTCACAGTGACAGAGCTCACAGAAGACTTTCAATGGTGCAGCGATAAAAGTTCAGCAGAATCTTGGAGTTCTGGGTGAATTCTCCAAGTTTCCGCAAAAAGAAGAGACACTGTCGAGACTTTTTTTACGATGTTAGTCGTGTTTTTGCTCCAAGTGAGGTCTTTGGACAAGGTCAAACCAAGAAATTTACACTCCTTATACTCCTTACACGACTTCCACTTGAGTCGTCGATAACAAGAGGCACATGAATGTTATTACGACTAAAATCTATCACCAGTTCACAAGTTTTAGAAGTGTTCAGGAGGAGGTTGTTTTCCTTACTCCATTCAACCACGTTCTGTACCTCTGCTCTGTAGCAAGAATCATCATTTCCACTGATCAGACCGATGATAGTAAACAAACGTTTGGACCAACTTTGATCTTTTCTGGGAAAAAAAAAAAGTTAAAAATTTCTGAAAAGTTTTAAAAGAATCTTGAAAATAAAACGTTTGATCACGTACTTGCATTTTGTGTTGAAAATGTCCGTCTATGGGTACAATCTGAGTTTGAAAATGTAAAGAATTAGTCGACTTCGGAGGAACTGTAGCCAAAACATGTCAGATAAACAGGTGCTCTTACAAGACAATACGTAAAAAAGACTCAGGCTGCTTCATGACTGCATTTTTACAAAGAAATATTTCATCAATATGCCAGTCGTACTTTCCTCTAATACAATTTTTTGGTCTCTATTGACCGATTATTCGACTAAACAACTAAAAAAAACTACAGCACTAGCAACGTCATATTCCTGCGCAGGGGTGTCAGACTGGGGAGGTGAATGATAGTAGTTTCCCGGGGCCCCGAGTACGAGAAGGCCCCTCAAAGCATGTATAGTATTTTTAACTCGTAAGATCGATATTGTTCCTCTAAACACTCCTCAAAAATGTAGCACAGAAAGTCTCTGAATCAAGAGGAATGTGAGTCGACCAATTTATTAACAAGCATAACAGCTAATAAGCAATTAGCCAAAACTGATCTTCAAGATTTTGTGTTGAATATTGTCAACATATCACAATTTCTCAATTCAGGAATATTACGTGTCGGAAATGTCAGAATTTTGAGGCTTTATTTTTGCATCACAAGTCGATAGCTTAAAATAAGTTAGCTAATGTTTATAACACTTCCCATCTGATTCTCATCGTGAGTAAATAAAAAAAAGCATTCAATTTGATGGGCTGAAATCGGCATCAACCCCAGTGGCAACACTTTAGAAGTTATGTGTAGAATGTCAAAAACTAAACACAAATGTGAATTATAGAAGTAAAGCTTAAAGCAGGCCTATTTAACTTAAGGCCCGGGTGCCAAATCCGCCCTCCAAGAAACTGATCTGGCCCTCACTTCACTTTCCTAATATTACAGAGCACTAGTTATCTTGACTTTATTGCATTGGAAACTGTCTGAAAATAAGATTTGCCACATTGATCTAGTGTGTTGTCGTGTCCAATTGCATTTATTCATTAGATTTCAGTGATAAAATTGTCTTTTTTTTTATATATATATATTTATATATACAGTGCATATTTTCAGTCCTGATTTAATTCACCTTTAGGCCTTGTTCACGGTTTAAATCTGGTTAAATGCAGAGACTCTCCTGGTTCAGAGTCGGTTAAGTGGCTCAACACTGATTTGGACACTTGTTGAGCCATAAAAATTGTCAGTAGCATTAGTTATTATAACTTTAGGAGCAATTCTAGTCTTGTGAATATTAGGTGCAACCTCGTATTGTGTTACTACCTGGCCAGAAGCCATGGCCCTTGGTCAAATCAGGCCTTCTGGAAAATCTAGTTGAATAGCCCAAACAAAAACAAAAATTAAAACACAAGATTATGTCTTAGGGGCCCATCAACCAAAGTTTGTACCTGGGGCCTAGAATTTGGTGCTACAGCCCTGTTCCTGTGCCAGAGGTGATGTTGCAAATAAATTGAACACAATGGCAGAAGTGTTACTTTTATGGTTAAAAGGAGCTAAAACGAGTGATTTCAGCAAAACCATGAGCAAAACGGACTGACTTGTGTCTTATGAAGCTTTATTAAACAACTAAGACTTAGTAACAGCTTAATTTCTAACCTCTCGACCCTAAATCCTTAACTTAACTCCTTGCTAAACCGTATTACACTTTTCATCCATTAAATGATCATGTAGCTTTTTACACATCATTTATTTAGACTTAGTAAGACTACATAAGGTGTAGTATAAAGTGGTAAAACTTCTACTGTACTTCAAATAATCACATTCATATCAACTTTAGATAGCAGCTGCTCAAATCAAAATCACACTTTTTCTTGAACTAGTAACACTTATTCACTTATTTATGCCCAAAGAAACACAATAATATGTCTATGCAGTGTAAAGACGGCCACAGCCATAAGAAGTGTGTCCCAGAGTTTAACTCAATGGAAAGGCTCAAGTGATGGAGTCAAAGAACATCCGTCTTTACAACAGATGTTTGAAGAGACTGTTATCTAACAGGCCAGGAAATATTTCTGACGCCTCTCATGTCTTATTCTCCCAATATGAGCTGCTCCCATCATGACGCCGCCATAGAGCTCCAACAAGAAACAAAAAAAGATCCCTGAACAGGTATAAAAACTCATTCATCCCAATATCAGTGAACCTCCTACATTTAGGCCACAGATGGTGATGGGAATGTTTCTGTAAATGTGTTAGTTGACTGTCTGTGTTTGTTCTTTATTGTCTTTTTCTTGTGTGTGGCAGCCAGTATGTTCAAGACAAATGACCTTCGGGACAAAATATAAAATCTTGAAATCGGGCCAAATGTGGGCCAGATAACGCAAATGTGTTTGTACGTTTGGAGGAAGCAGAGCGATATCTGAAATCAGACCTAGGTATGTCCAAGTGCTGAAGGTGACGCTATCGGAGAGGTCATGTGACTGTGTGTGAGTGGTCATGTGACTAAGTGAGGCTGAGTCAGTTCAAGAGAGAGACTGGGCCGTTAGCGAGGTTAGACCTGCTTTAATCCTGCCTGCTGCGGTCCAGTGGTTTTTAGACTTTGTTCATGTTTCATAAACTGTAAGCCGACAAAAACAATCAACATTTTGACCAGCAAACCTAAAGCCACACTTTGGAGAATTATACAGTAGTTAAAGGAATAAGATTGTCATGGAAACAAGACTATTTTTGGACAAAGTTGCATCGTGGGACTTTAGGTCAAACCTGAGCAAAATGTGGCCCGTCACATGTTTCAATCAGGCCCTTTTGAACAAACAGAAATGCACGAGGAAGTTTAAGGGACAAAAACTTGGGCTACGGCAATAAACTTCCAACATTTTGAGATTAAATTCACAATGTTAATATAGAAAAAGCTATTTTTTCGAAGTTGCATTTCGAAATTGTAATTTGGCTCATGAAACATTGCTAAAAATATATTAAAAAAACTGCAAACATTTAACTCGTCCAAGTCCTGGTAATATTTCTTTTTCTCTCGTAAAATTACCATAATTAACTTTTCATTTCAAGAGTAAGCTAATCATTTTATCAAAGTAATGTCAAAGGTGAAGCTTAAGAAAGAAATGATTTAACTAGCCATAAAAATAACCTATTTTATAGTTTAAACTTATTGTAATGTTTCTCATTAAAATACGATTTTGTTGGACACTATTTTATTTGTACTGGTCTTGTATGATTTGTCAATAATAGTGTTTTCAATAATGTGGATTTGTGATACCAATGTTGGCCCTCCACCGCTGTTCTGGGGTTGGACATGGCCCTGGAGCCAAAATAACTGCTCCCCCTTGCTTTAGGTGGACCAGGAACACTTCTCCGAGCGGTTTGAACACTACCAGGACCTTATACACAGATGATTGAAGTGTGTATTCCTCTGATTGGATCCTGTTTGACGAGTTTCACACTGGTTTAGCCTACAGTAGGTTTAGATCAGAACTGTCAGGCCTATCGTCTGCATACAGTGAGTGTTGGTGTTGACGCTGTGAGTAGTTTACATTTTACATTGATCCCACAACTAAAGGTTAAAGGCCCAGAAGTCACCCACAGTAGATTAGATTATCACAATCCTTAAAACTCAGTATGACTCAAATTTTCTAAAGTTTGTTAGTCTTTGGACACAAACATATTTGGCACGTTTCCATTAGCCTGGATTTTTTTTTAGACTGGTTCACTTTGGATGGTTTGGGCTGTTTATGCTAAGTCTGTATAATGCACAACTAGTGTTTTTTTAAAAAGATATTACAATCACAAATGAATGAACTTGTGTTGCCAGAGAATGAACACAATAAAGATTAGAAGTTACAGATCAATTTGCTATGATCATGCAAGGGCTGGGCCATTAATCGAAAATTCTTGAGATCGAATCGAATCGTCAATTATTGGTGTTGGGTTTGAATTGAATGATTGAAAACCAATATTTATCAATTATAATGTGTAGTTTGGAGCAAAAGTCAAACTTTGAGGCAGAAAATTGACATACAGTTTCAAAAAATATCAAAAAAACTGGGACATATTCAAAGTTTTGTTTTTATTGATGTTCGCGAATTGCATTTCTCATTTCGTTTTGAAAAGGTAAGCATCGAGATTGATCAATATGAGAAAAAGATTTGATTATATTTTGTTCCCACATTTCCAAGCTTCTACTTCCTGATTGGATAATCCTTTTGAGAACCAAAACACCAAATGGAAACATCAACAAACGAACAGTTAAGTAAGAAAAGACTTCTGTAAAGGCAATAGTGCATTGGAACATGTTTAACTTGTACCTGAGACACATATGATACAATCTCAAATCAAAATCGTACATACGGTTCCTTTAATGGTGATGATGAACATTTCTCCTGCAGGTTACACTGTCCTGATGTGTGTTATGTTTGTGTTTGTGACTCGAGGGTCAGGCTGGTTGCAAACAAGACACTACTTCTGTTTATCGTCACCTTTTGCAAAGCCTGTGTGCAGTGTTGGGTAAGTTACTTTAAATTGTAATACATTATATATTACTAGTTACAGGAAGAAAAATGTAATACATTTGTATTACAATATTACTGTCTCAAAAATGTAACTGGTTACACTACTGTGATACTGAGGTAAACACACATTTGTTAAGACATTGTACAACACTAATCTGTTACATTTACACTTGTTTACTGGTTAATTTGTGGAAATGTGACGTCACAACACGTTTTTTCCTCATAATATTGATTTACCTTTACAGCAACAGACAGTATTTTAGTGTTGTTTTGGTCCTGAAGTGTCGTTTTTAACAGAATATAAAAGCAATGAATTTATATGAAGTAACTGAGTTACTCAGATTGTAACTAGTAATATATTATCAATATTTTATAAGTAATGAGTTACACTACTGTTACTGAAAAGTGGAATATATTACAGTAACTAGTTACAAAAGTACTAGTTCCCAACATCTGTGTGTGACTGAGCTGCTTCTTAAACTTGTTTTGATTCACTGCATTGAGTTTGGATTATGTTGACATGTATGCACAGGATTAAATTTTTTTTTAGTTTTTTTTAGGAGTGCTTTGTCTGGTTTTGGCCTGAGCCTGTGTTTTCTCTTGTCCAATCATTGAGCCTAAAGAGGGGACCGCTGTATAAGGTCTGCTCCAGGGTCCAGGGTGAAAGTAGGACCATCCACAACTCACTCTGGTGGCATATTTGTTTGTTTGGGGCTTTGTACATTTAACTTCTGGATGACTAAATGAAAACAAGCTCTGCACGGACAAAAAAAAAAAAAAAATTTCATTGTGTTGAAGTTTTAGCTTGGGCCTGACTTTCAAAAGTTCTAGTTGCGTCCAAAAGTTACAGTTGCGCCCATACAAAACCCTTTATTAAAGCTAATATGACTCTACGTAAGAAGGCTCTTTCAGTTTGTTTTCATCAGATGGTGTGAAAGGGAATTAGATCTTTGCAGTTTGTATCCTGGTCAAAAATGGAAAATGAGAGTATGCCACTTCCTGTCCTCTGGTCCACTTAAACCATTGCACCCCAACAACAAAACATTCAGTTTATAACACATCCCAGCTCCCACGAGGCCAGAATGTATGAAACCACACTTTCACGGCGATAAAGTAAAGGCAATACCACACTAATAATACAAATATGAAACGCCATTAAGCTAATGATTGTGTGTTAGAGCGCACACGTTGAACTGAAGTGACACAGACACAATTATAGGTTCAGTCACGTCTCATTTCTGCTGTGGAGTTTGCACAACTGTAACGCCGAAGAACGGATACATTTATGGAAAAACGGGAGAGGAGAAAAGAGGTGAGAGAGAGGGAGAGAGAGAGAGGGAGAAGGAGAGAGGGGGGAGAGAGAGAGAGAGAATGAAGCAGAGAGAGAGAGGGAGAGAACGGATACATTTATGGTAAAATGGTAAGAGAGAGGGGAAGGGAGAGGAGAGAGAGGGAGGGAGAGAAGAGAGAAGAGGAAGAGAAGAGAGAGAGGAGAGAGAGAGAGATTTATGGAAGAATGAGTAAAGAGAGAGAGGGAGGAGAGAAGGAAGAGAGAGAGAGGGGAGAGAATGAGAAAGGAGAGAGAAGAGAAAGAGAGAGGGGAGAGAGAGAGAATGAGTGAAGCAGAGAGAGAGGGAGAGAACGGATACATTTATGGAAAATGGTAAGAGAGAGGGAGGGAGGAGAGAGAGAGAGAATGAGTGAAGCAGAGAGAGAAGGAAGAGAGAGAGAGAACGAGGAGAGTAATGAGTAAGCAGAAGAGAAGAGAGAGGGGAGAGAGAGAGAAAGAGAGAGAGGGAGAAAAAGAGAGGAGAATGAGTGAAGAGACAGAGAGAGAGAGAGAAGAGAGAGAGGGGAGAAGTAAGACAGGAAGAGAAGAGAGGAAAGAGACAGCAGAAGAGAGGGAGAAGAGATATAAGAGAAGAGAGGGAGAGAGAGGGAGAGAGAGAGAGAAGAAGGAAAGCACGAGAGAGAGAGGAGAGAGAGGGAGAGAGAGGGGGGGAGAGAATCGAGTGGAAGCAGAAGAGAGAAGGAGAGAGAGGAGAGACGAGAATGGGAAGCAGAAGAGAGAGGGAGAAGGCAAGAAGTACAGTAAGAGAGAGAGAGAAGTGAGAGAGAGCAAAATGAGTGAGACAGAGAGAGAAGAGAGAGAAGAGGAGAGAAAGAGAGAGAGAGATGAGTGAGAAGCAGAGAGAGAGGAGAGAGAGAGAGAGAAGGAATGAGTGAGAAAAACCAGAGAAGAAGGAATAAGAAGAAGAGAGAGAAAGTGAAAAATAGAAGGAGAGAGAGCAAACGAAGAGAGAGATGAGAGAAGAGAGAATAAACAATGGGTGAGAGAGAGAGGGAGAGAAAGAATGCAGAGAGAAGAGAGAGGGGAGAGAGAGAGAAATGAGTGAAGCAGAGAGAGAGAGAGAGGGAGAGAAAGAGGCAGAAGGAAAGAGAGGGAGAGAGAGAATGAGTGAAGCAGAGAGAGAGAGAGAGAGAGAGAGAGGAATAAACAATGGGTGAGAGAGCGGAGAAACAGAAAGAGAGAGAGAGAGAACGCGCGAGGAGGTCAAGTAAAAGCAGGGGCAAGATCGCGCGTCCGTTCGCATCACAATCACCGCTCGCTGCTGCCGCTGCGCTGCTCTGCGCTCAGCTCCGGTCCGCGCGTAAAGCTTTTGGGCACGTTTGGACACTTCAGCCACGCACGCACGCACGCGCACGCTCCGTCAGCAAATTATCCCGGTTTCAAACACGGGATTTACCACAGAGAAACTGCGTGCCATCTTCGTGCGTAAAGATTGTAAAAACATCGTAAACACATCACGTTTGGAGACGCGACAATGGCACAAATTGGGGAGTTTTTATTTATTTTTTACGCACGATTTGCAGTAGCAGCACGTATCCAAACAGATGAGTTGTGAAAACGCACCAGTTCGTTTTTGTGAGCTTAAAAACGAACGAATTTAACAATTTTTGAATAAAACCAGAAATAAGAATAGTTTCGCTTTTAGTCTGCCGATGTGAAGCGACACATCTCCAACGCCCAAGTCGCCAAATTCAAACTCAAAATCCGGAGAAAACCGTCGGTCCTGCGTCTGTCTTTTACAAAACGCGGAGTTGTGCCAAATCCCAGAACAGACACTTCGAAACAGAACTAAAGAAAAACACAACATTTACTTAGAGTGCAGTTGGAACAGTCACGTCAAAATTCCAAATCAAACCAGCCGTATATCTCTCTCATTTTAAACTGGCACATTCCAAAAAGCGTCCCCAGAAGCGTTCAAGTTGTGCGTAAAAAAAAAAAAAGATGTACTCACTGTTGTGGTCCGAGCGGTGCGTAAAAAGCCCGTTAGAAGCGCGAGGCTGTACGTGTACTCCGGTGGGCGTCTGACCACGCTGTGTTGTGCTGGTGCCGATGTGCCGCTTCGTCCGCGCTGCTCCAGTCTCTCTCTCTCTCTCTCTCTCTTTCTGTTGCTCTCTCTCTCTCCGCCCCCCGCGCGTGGAGGGAGAGTCTGCAGACCCGGAGAACCGCGCTGAGATGAACTGCACTCAGAGGTACAGCCTATTTCTGGTTGTGAATCCGTTTGTTTTTTGATTTGAGTATTTAAAGACTCACTGTGTAAGTTTTTGACCAAAATTTCTGTTTAAATAAAGGCATGTCTTTCTAGTTTAGATGTCTTTGTGGCACTAAATAAAGGTGTGATTGACCTACATAGTCTCCGCAGAAAACAGAGATCTACAATTAAATGTCAGAAACGTAAAATAAGCACGTTTCACATCTTATTTATGCCAAATTAAATAAAAAGTAAAATAAATAAATAATTTTGGTTGAAGCCATGCAACTTTTCTTTGGTTAACCGGTAAGTTAAGCTACTAAGTTACAAAGTGCACGTCACGGCGACGCTTCTGCCTTTATTTGCGTGCAATATACACTCATTTTTTCTGGCGTGGTGTGAACACGTGATGTGGTTGAGAGGTTCACGGCTAACTTTAGGTCTGAAGTTACAAAAATGGGCAAGTTTAGGTCTGAGGCTTGGAGTTGGTTAAGTTTACGATTACCCGGGCTCACACTGCCTCCAGATGCAGATGCAGATCCGGATCCGTCTGGGTCCGGTTGTCACTCACACTGCCTCCAGAATATGCATGTGTATGTACGGACTCTGCTGGCCTCGCGAGACCACGAGTTCACGCGGATTCACGCTCAACTTGGGAGTTTCGGAGGAGTTTACGCGATCTCTGGCACATGGATATGTAAACAAGGAACACTTGCGCCGTGTTTTGGGTTTATTTCACGTCACTTCATTTTCTGTTCGATTTTTCTCCGCACAGTGGGTAAGTACGGGACATTTATTATATCCTGTGTGTTCAATAGTCGTGTATATGTCGAGCATTTTGACGTATTTGTTGTAGTAGTAGAAACGTATGATATTATTTTGAAAATCACCGGATTCTCTTCACCCGCGAGTGCTTGGTTTCCTGTTTGTCGTGTCTTGTTTTCAAAACTTCACCAAAAAGGGCTGCGGATGGCTCCGGCTGTCCGGAAAAATTTCCTTCCAACGGAAAAGATCCGACGTACGGAGCAAATCCGCGCGGATCTCCGGACCGTACGCATCGCGGTGTGAGCCACTCTCATTACTTTTCAAGAATTAAATTAAAAAACAAGGATCAAAAAATTAAAACACAAACACAACAAAATCAATGACGCTTCTCTTTTCCAAATCTGAATTTGTGTTTTTGAATTATGATGAATGGATCAAAATGGGGTGCACAGTAGCAGAGTGGTTAGAGCTCTGGCTTTCCAATAAAGAGATTGTGGGTTCGACTCCCGGGTAAGATCATATCAACATCTCACGATCTCTCTGGGTGGAGTTTGCATGTTCTCCCCGTGTCACCGGTTTTCTCCCACCTCTAAAAACATGCATGTTCATGTGAATTGGGCATCACAGTAGTTTCCCCTGTGAGTGAATGAGAGAGTGAATGTTTGTCTGTCTAACTCTGCGACGAGTTGGCCACTGTCCAGGGTGTTCCCCGCCTAAGGCCCAAAGTCACTGGGATAGGCTCCAGTCACCCGCGACCCCAGCGAGAGCAAGCGGTAGAAAATGAACGAATAAATGAATTTTCAAATTTGCGTTAGCGTTTTGCCCTTCTGAGTCACCGTATTTTTTCTTTTGGTTTCAACAGGTAAGTTTAGACTTCAAGTTAGTAAAATGGGTAAATTTAGGTCTGGGGCTTGGGGTAAGGATTGTGTTGATATTCATGAATAATAACACATCTTTGCAACCACCATGACCTAGGCTGCATCGTGTATCTTATTTACGCAACAAAAGTGTGAAAGCGTGATAATCATACGTCATGACATGTCAGTTATGTCCTGGTGTGTACACGCTTTCTTGTGAAAACAGATTGCCTGACAGCCAATCAGTGAAGAGAGTGTGGCATAGGCATGACAAATCAAATGCACAATGTTATTCAAATTAAAATGTTTGAGATATTCTTGTTTCTAGGTTCTCCAGGCCATAAAAAAGTTAGTTTTAGGGATATGTAAGCCTGCTCAGTACTAAAATACATATTGTTATAATGCCTTTAGTCCGACATAAAATCTAAAAAAAAAATAAATACAATAAATGCTTTTGTTAAAGTCTGTTTTTGGTTAAAAAGTTACACAATGGGACTATATTTTGTTCATTCATTGCATTGTGACATCTATTAAGAACAGAAGTGTATACAAAAATGAGGTCTGGAGCGGAGCGCCGAGGATCAATTTCGTGGCGGCCTTCCGAGCGCTGAGTCAACCAATCACAGAAACCCGGAAATTCCACCAAAACAGCGACACGATGTTTCATATGTAGCGTGAGGATTTTTCAGTCTGAAGCCTCTCAACACGGTTTGCTGCTCAGGTTTTGAGAAGTTGATATGTTCATTGTGCAAAACTGAAGCACGAGCCGAATCAGCTACATTCGCCTTCTTGAATGTTTTGAAATGGGCTTGCAGCAACTTCCGACTTTTAGTGTCACGTGTCAGAATCGCCGTGCTTGATTGGATCGTCTTAACTTTGGGAGACGACTTTATTGGCTAACCGTCAGGCCCAGACCCTTCTGCATTCAAACAGAATGTAACAGAATGTAGGAGGGTTGACTAGTCAGGCAACAAAAATGCATCAAGTCAACCAAAAAAATAAATATAAAGAAGGCCAGTTTGTCCAGGTGTTGCCTAAGACGAGACACTGGGTATTTTTCAGCTCAACGCAGCGTCCCGATACAGTTAAAACTCAGAGAACCAATCAAAAACAAGCATTTCAGTCAGATGATGTACCTCCACTCCATCCACTGGGAAAAGGTACGTTGAAAATACGTCTTTTAAACGTTATTTTTGGACGTCCAGTGACGGTTGGCTCAAAGTGCAGAATGTTACACCAGATGACGTCTGTTTTACGTCTTTTAGACGTCCAATATTGACGTTCCCAGGATGTTTGAAAGAGGGCTATTTCAAGTCCAAATCAGGTCATTACTGACGTTTCAATGTTACATTTTAGCTAATTATATGCCTTCATTCTAGGCTTATTGCATCACATACCACACTCAGAAATTAGATACAGTATAACCTAATTAATCAAACTGAGAATCACAACAATTTCAAGCATGAATACTGACTAGGCCTATAGTCCAAACGACCCAAACCACACGTGCCTCTGAGCTCGGTTCATCTCAGCGCGGTCCGTCAGAATGCAGCCTCCGGGTCTGCAGCTTCACAACAACGAGACCCCGCGTCGCTTCCAAATCAAAGCCCGGCGGTCTGAAATGCCCGCTGATTGGTCATTACGAGCTCGAGGCAGATTAAAAGCGGGACACACACGCGCGCGCAGAAAGGACTCGATCAGGACTTTGCGCGTCTCAATCAGCGCTGCTTTTCTGCGACAGATGGAGCGCGCGCGACTGATTGGGCTTTTATTAACCAAAAGCCAACGAAGAAGAAGTGTATGTTTGAAAATGGGAGGTTTTTGGACCGATTGTAATAGGTTGTGTTCACGTGATATGACAGCAACACAAATGTTTGGCAATTGAATTAAATCTTGTCTTTGTTGTTGTTGGTTATCTACAATTGTAGCTTATTAATAAGCACGCTTTTATGCCTATTTTATGTCAATACAAAAAAACGTTAAACTGCAAATTTTAGTTTAAGCTATGTGGCGACATTTTCTTGGTCCTAAACTTACCCGCTGAATCCAAAGAAAATGTCGCCAAGTGGCTTCACCAAAATCAGCGGTTATTCTATCGTACATTTTTGACCTTTCGTTGTATAACTACATTTTTCCGTAACTGTTCATATCAAAACAAGGTTTAATGGTGCGTTATATATAGTTTTTCAGACCAAGTAGGAGATGTTTTGTTTTGTGTGGTGTTAACTTATAAAAATCACTTATCAGGTTAAAAAGAGGTTAAAAGACTAGGCGTGGCCAATCAGAACAAGAAGAAGAATTCAGGCGTTTGTGAAGAGGAGGGGCAGCGGAAAAATGAGGAAATGTGAAAGTCAGGGCGTTTTCTTTTATATGAATGCCATGAGCACGTATAAAGAGGAGCCATGAGACACATTTGACTGTGGATCTTTACACATCACTTTGACTCAGACACTCTGACTTGTGGGACTGTTTTTAATGCACTGTAAAGCACTTTGTGTTACATGACATGTATGAAAAGTGATTTATAGGTAAAGTTTGTGAAGAAATTAACAAGTGAAAAAAGCCAACAATGTAATAATTTTAAAACTTGACAAAAGTTAGAATATTTGATTATTTCACTGCAAAGCCTGTCTTACACTCCACAACATTACATACCAGCTTTGTCAGTGACGTGCGGTGAGATTTCCAACTGGTGAGGCACTGTGGAGGACACAGGTTGCTTATTTCAAGATGCCTTTATATTCACTTTGCAGACATATATATATATATACTGTATATATATATATATATAAAAAGATATATAATGACGCAAGTTTCAATCCCCAGACACTGCACCACTGATGACGTCATCGTGGTGCAGGAGGCCTAATGACTGCTGTTCAATAGTGTGGACAGATTATTACTGTTTTTGGACCTTTACTGTTAAATATTTGCTCATGAGGATTTATGTAGTTGCTTAAGGCTTTGTTTAACCCTACAGTGAAGTTTAACACAGACATGTTTAAACTGGGAAAATTGTATTTTGGCCGTAGAGAGCCGCCAGATCTCCCGTAAGGCAGATTCTGATTTGCCTCATCTGGGCTTTGTACAAACTCCATTTACTGTCAAATTAAGTCACTAAAAGCGCTCACTTTCACATAATATTCTCTTTCTTTAGAAGACAAAGCACTCGAAAAAAGTCCATCTACAAACATATTTTATCACTTTTGTGGAGAAACAGTGCGTGAACGCGCTGCATGAACGCGCCCTGTTCATTGTGTATGGTCTGTGCAGGTCTGAGTGAGACGAGCCTCAGCGCTGTAGACCTGCGTTATATCAGTAAGTCCTGGAGATTTTGCGATTTTAAACCACACAACTCAGTGGAAATCACAAGAAATCAACTAAATATGACAAATACAAAACATTTTACATACAAAAATATAATATTTAGTCTTATTGACATCAAGTATTTTTTCCCCCATTTGGACCTGCCTCCCCTGACCACACGTCGCTGAGCTTTGTGCACTGCAAACACAGATTTCTAGATTGGTTAAATGTCCCAACACCTAGATTTGAATCTTTATTATGTATTTATTTTTATTTTTTATTTTTCTCACTAAGATAGGTTTACTTGATGGATCTAGTTTAGTTGACTTGTTTTGCAAATTTAATTCAAGCTAAAATATATTTTCTTATCTTGCTAAAAAAAAGAAAATTGAGATGAATATTCTAAACTCTAGCAGCTTAAACTTAGATCTAAAGTTTTGTCAGCGTGATTTAGTAGATTTCCACATGTGTACTGCTCTTTGTAGTCTTTGCATTGTGCTAAGCTGCAGTGCATAGTTCACATTGTTACATGCCAGTATCGGCGACCGTTATCAATAAGACCTTTGTTCTACACAATGTTCCCATCTAATTATTGAACATTTGATCGATCTTTTGCCAGAGCTTTGCAAGTCATTACATTTGTTTAGGATTGTGGGCTTATTATAGCTAAAAAACTATTCATAGATGGAAAAAAGGGAGACCTACATAACTTTAATCACAAGTTAAGCTCACGACCTGCAACAACACAACAACACCACCTTGTTTTTACTTTCATAACAATATTACATCCTGCGAAATAGGAGAAACACTTTTAATTTTGAATATGATAAGTGTGGCTACGTCTTATAATTATGTTTATTCGTCCCTCTGTGCCCCGCAAAGCTAATAATACCTCCTCGGCTGGATTTCAACATCGTCCGTTTGCAAAGATGGCTTTTGGAAAACAGGAAACTTATTGGTTTTTAATTGCGAGGCCTGCAGATTTGAGGACACAGATAATGGTGGGAAAGGGCTTTAAAAGGTTGGCTTAATAGCGGCATTTGTAATTGGAAGATTTGATAAAAAAGGACTCTCGTCGGGCCGTGAAGGAAAGAGAGAGGGTAAAAGGGAGATTTAGTGTTCGTAAAGCAGAGGCCACAGGAGACGCACAAGCAGAAGTTTGAGAACAGAGGACAAGCAGGAGTTTGCCGGGCTTTTAAATTTTCATGGAGGTCTGGGGAATTCGGTGGTAAAGCTGGTCTCTGCTTTTTAGATGAATGTGTTGTATTGGGATTTACCATTTCTGCTCTGAGTGAAGCCCGGTTTACAAGACAGCGTTCCCCAGAAAACGGTCACAGTCGTAACGTTTTGTGCTCACAGTTTATATAGAGTCGTGGCGAGCTACATGGAAACACAGATAGACCGAAAATGCAGTCTATCAAACAGGAGGATCGGGACTTGTGCGCAGGAAAAGTAAGATCGGCCCAACAAACACAGGGAGGACAGCGCACGGGAAAGGAGATCGCTAGAAACTAACATAGGAGGACGAGGACCTGTGCGCAGGAAACAGTAAGATCGGCCCAGACAAATACAGGGAGGACCAGTGCGCTGCTAAAAAAGATCGCTGAAACAAACACAGGAGGACGAGAATCAGCGCACGGGAAAGAAGATCATCTGAAACAAACCATGGAGGACGAGGACCAGTGTATGGAGAAAAGGAAGATCACCTGAACAACACAGGGAGGACGAGAACCAGCCACGGGAAAATAAGATGGCCTGAAACAAACACAGGGAGGACGAGACCAGTGCGCGAGGAAAAGAAGATCACTAAACAAACATGGAGACTGAGGACCAGTGCGCTGGGAAAACAGAAGATCGCCTACAGTTGGACACAGGAGGACAACTCGCTTTTACCGGGCACAGACATTTGGATAACTGTCCTGCTCGTTTTGTTTTGTGTCTCCTCCTCTGCAATACGCAGGTAAGAAACACTGGACACTGTTGGCTTAACCAGCCTGTTCTCTCAGATAAGTGTGTCAATACCAACAATTTGAAACAGCGTGTCATATGAACGACATTTCTTTTTTTTGCATGTGTATTTCACGTGTTTCTGTCCCAGTTCATTTCTATGGTAAATGTAAAGCAACGTGTTCTCATGGAATTTGTGTAAATAGCACGACATGACAAACTGGTGTCATGACGACGCCCTCTGCTGTTTTGGCGAGCAATTACACACTCGTTTTTTTCTGGCGTGGTCTGGACACGTGATGTGGTTGAGGAGTTTTTTTGAAGGGTTAATGGCAAAGTTTAGGTTTGAAGTTGCAGAAATGTGTAAGTTTAGGTCTGAGGCTTGGAGTTGGTTAAGTTTAGGATTAGGATTGTGTTAGTCTTCATGAATAATAACACGTCTTCACATTCACCATAGAAATGAACTGGGACAGTTCCTCGCGTTAGCTCAACTTTGTGAGAAGTGCTTTTGTTTAAAGAGACAAACGCCAGAACAGGGTTAGTTTGTTATTGCCACATTTATGTTTGTGTTTTTGAATTTGTTTTAAAATGTGTTTTTGAATTTGTATCATCAAATGTGTTTTTGACTTTTTGGCGTGTTTTGTGTCGATATTCTTTGCCGTCCAACCCTATAAACCTCTCATTTAACTCAATAACATCCAAACACTAGGCTGATATCACCATAACAAGTACAATGTAGGGCAGCTGAACATTCCGGAGCTTTGTTGGCCTGATTTACTTGAGAATCACTTAAATCAACTGTTTATGCCTCCATGTTCTACTGCTGTTATCCTGCCGTAATCCCACTAACCACCTTTATGTTTTCTGTACACTACATGTTGTTTTTTTCCATGTTCTCAGATCCAATCACTTAATGCACGAACAATTACAATCAGATTAACACGAGTGGATTACACGCTGCTCTTTTGACACTTGTTATACTGATTTGTCCTGTTGTTATTGTCAGGAAAGAAACATGGGGACTGATTTAATGTGATGAAACTCTATACTCGTACATTTCAAACAGAGCTGGTAAACTGGGCAGTGGTGGAAGAGTAAAGAGATCAGAAATAATCAGATTAAGGTTAGACAAAGGTTGGTTTTTATTAGAATAGTGTACACTTTCATTAGGTGCAATGGAGAGATGTTTGTCCCAAATTTTTGCTGTTATTAAAGGAAACCGAAGCACCTGGAGGAAACTGGAGCAGACATGAGACGAACATGTCAATTCCACATAAAAAGTCATCTGTGTCTCTGCGACATCAGCCACAGTGGAGCAGTGCAAGTTATAGGAAAATATTACATAATTTTGCTATCTATTGTTATTTTATTATTATTTAGTTAGCTATTATTAAATTATATCAATACCCATATTTGTCAAAAAGTTGTTTGTCTGGGCTTCAATGGGTTTGTGTTTTTTTTCTTTTAATAACATTCTGTTCTGTCGACCTAAAGTTATAACAAATGATCAGATGTGTGAACATGAGACCTGAGAATCTTGATCTGTGCTTGAAAAGTTTAACCCTCCTGTTATCTTTGTAAAGGCAATGCACCTTTGGTCCTCTTGTGGGTCTTTATAGTTGTTAAAATAATGTTGAGCAACTTTTTTGTATTCATCTTTTAATTTAGTTTCTTTCTAACATGTTACCACATTTTCCCACATAAATTTCTTTTTTTTGTGTGAAAATGATGGTAATTTATACAAATAAATTCATTGAAGGCCCTTTAAAAATTGACTTTTTTTTTAGAAAATCTCTTCAAAAATAAAGGAATAAAGGAAACAAACTAGTTTAAGTTTGACAGAAATTTACATTTTTCCAGCTTTTGTACTTTTTTGATACCTGGTCCTCCCGGGTCATTGTCTATTTACATTTTTTTGGCTTAAAACCAATGTGACCTTTAATTTAGCTTTTACAATGTTTCGAGTCAAAATGACCCGGGAAGTCAACAAATGCTATACTTGTTTATAGACAATGCAACTTTAACATAATTTTTCAACATTTGTATGAGATACAATAAGAAGACGTCTGGACCACCCCTAAACTTTCATAATCACAGGACAAGAGAATTTAGTTTTATTTACAAACAAAATTCAAAACCAGGTCAAAAAGACCCGAAGGTAACACCAGGGTTAAGAACTCAAAAACAGCGTTGTCTCCTTGATATAATCCTTTCGAATGAGACAACTGTCCATAGCCAGACTCACGAGCTCACAGCCCCGGTGTGAGGCGCAGCTAGAGGGTCCTTCGTGCGTGACCACGTCTACAGTCCCGGGACAGAGGAGCGCGGGGTTGTGTCCACTTCGGTCTGGTCTCCGCTCTTCTGGTCTGGACAGTGACAAAACAATTCGCCGTCACAGGCAGAGATGAGGTTTTTTGTCTTCATCACTGATTCCCAAAAAATCTGGACGTAGTTTTATAAATATTACTCTGTATTTAAACCACTATTTCTATTGAAAACAGTATGTTGTTGTGAATTTCTTTCTCATATTACTAAACTACTAATTAAACTTAGATTTGAATGTTTTTCCATCTTAAAATCATTATAAACATCTATTTAATTTTATTGTGGGAGTCGCAAGTTGTCAGCATGGTTGTTTTGAGAATGCTGGTTTGAAAAGTTTAGGTATCTATTTTCCTTTATTTGCGCTTCCTGTTTATGCTCCACCTGTCTAAGCACTTTACTAATTTATATAAATAGAGCTAGGGCTATTTACTGTATTTATTCATTTCTTTTTTTTATATATACTTTTGTTTACAGCCTGGGCCAGAACATAGTGTGATGCTATTGTTTTAAACCAGGAAGCTAAATTAGAACCCTCACAAGGCTGCATATGGCCCAGACTAGGCGATGTGGGTGAAGTCTTACCTAAAGACAAAAACAGTTCTTCTCTTGGTCTCTCTGTGTCACCTGAGGTCCTAGCTTCGACCAACTGGTTAAAGCGTGACCGTTCCATTAAAAACAACAAAACAAAAACCTATTTGAATCAGTTCTGAAATGATATTCTCAATAACACATCAACAAATCTCCAAACCACTTTGCCGTTGCTCACAACCTCTCACTGGTTTCATCAAATTGCAAATGTCCGAATCTCAAGTGTCTCATCTTTACAAATAGTTCTGTTTAAGTCGCCTGCAGAGAACACAATGAGCCCACATTTAGCAGGTTTTACACGTAAAGTTGTTCTTCACAAGTCATCAAACCCACAATCATTTCTTCAATTGTCTGTTTGGCTGAGCTGTTTGTGCAGAAGTGTGAGACTGACTATATGCATTTATTGCCACTAACAAAGCGTACTTTTGGTGTGTGTGTGTGTGTGAGTGGAATCGTTCCCAATGTGATCAGATTTCAGCGTGTTGGGTTTGACTCTTGGACCTTGTGTCTGACTAAAGTCTGGAGTCCTGAGGCGGTTCTCTCACTGTTGGAACTTTGCTGTAAAACTCGACATCTACAAAGGTCCTCAAAGGTCTTTATGCTCAGACTGGTATTAAAGGGACAATGTGGAACTTTGTGGAGGTTACAGCGTTTCACTCTAATAGAAAGTAGAATGTGATATTTGTCAGAAACACAGAAGGGGGGATGGGTTTTAGTTTCTTTAATAAAGTCAAATAACAGACCAGAGGGTTTGTTCCTTGGTTAAGAATATACTTTAGAGCAGGGGTGCCCAACCCGTCGATCACGATCGACTAGTGGATCTTTGAGGCAGTGGAAGTAGCTCCCAAAGCCCCGTCTGTTAATACGAACTTTAACCGCGAGATATAGGCGTAATTACAAGCGCGAACTACACGCGGCATCAACAGCGCTACATGCGCGAACTACACGTGTGAATTACAACCGCAAAATACGAGCGCTAGATTTATATGCGGCAGCACGAATTCTCCACTGTCTGCTCGTTGGAGCACACAGCAGCCGCACAGCACTTGAGCGCTTGCCAACGCGGCTCCTGAACACACGCGCTCATAGGGGTGAGATAGAAAATAGGGGAGAGGAGCAGGAGGAGAGAAAGAGAGAAGCAGGAGGAGGAGACAGGTAGTGCCACAGAATCCTACCTGCTCACGCGGTGTTGTTGTCCGACAGCTTGCTGTTGTTGATGCGAGTCAAAAACAAAGCTAACTTTTCTCAAGCCCCTCCCCCTCACTGTTACCATGGTAATCACCAATCACTCATAGTACTGTAGTTTGAAGTGCTTCCAGTGAGGTGACTTGGATAGCTTGAACTTTTTAATGACTTTTTGTTGTTATAGTTGTAGCCACAATCATTTATTTTCAAAAATAAATGTGTCACTTTTTAACAGGTTTATAACTTACATTTTAATAAATATTATTGCACTATTTAAAAAAAAAAACTAACTGTGTCTTAATCAGGACTAGTCTAAAAAACTATTTTTTCAACATTATTAACAAATAAAATAATGTAAATCCAAAGGTAGATCTTCGGGCTGTGCTCAGACTAAAAGTAGCTCGCGAGATGAAAAAGGTTGGGCACCCCTGCTTTAGAACATTATATGAGTAGCTTTATGCCAGACTATGGAATGTTACAGCTAAAGGAGCAAGATTTCTATGGTAACAAACACAACGTATTCAGAATATAAGTCCATTCAGGGTAATAATAAACATTTGTAGCCTTCCTCCTTACAAACACGTAACACACAATCTTAACTTGTACTAATAATGACTTTGGACCTTATTCATGACATGTTCATACAAATCAATGTGTTCTTAAGGGCTTCTTATGAACATTTTTAGATTTTACAAACATTTTTTCTAAATAGAAATGTTTGAAAGAACAACTCCTAAGAACACTTAGGAGCATCGTAACAACAAAAAACTACTGTTGCAGATTTTTCTTTCTTATATAATTCAGTCAAAAAATATGTAATATATATGTAATTCCTACATGATTGTGGGTAATTTTTTTTTACAAACTATATAGAAAATAATGTATGTACAGAAAATAATTTTAGAAACATAAATGATCAGTTACACTAAAATAATACTGGGACATAATAATGTCCAAGTTTATGTTTATTAAGGTAAGGTAATGTTTATTAACTCTTTCCCTGCCAATGACGGAAATTTCCGCCATAAGCTTTTTTTTACGAGCGGCGATAGAGCGCTCTCTGATGCACGTGTGGAATTCATCAGCATTAAAATAGCATAATGCAGTTTCATATATTCACCACCAGAGTGCAGTATCGCATTAGCACAAGAGCGCAGAGGAAGTCCCCGGAACCGGAAACTCACGTGTTCTTCTATTTATATTATGCAGCGTGGTCGCCTGTGTTTACGTGATCATCCTCCTCTAAAGGATCGGCTTTCTTTTCAAACGGATTACAGGCAACACATCTTGGACTAAAAACACTGTTGAGTAAGTTTAGAGCAGATATTTGATCTTTAAACTGAAGAAAAAGACGATCCTACTGGACTAGGACTCTGAGGAGAACGACATATGCAGCGAGTCTCGAGGAGAAAAACTAAACTTTCACTTCCGTGAGCGATCCAAAAGTGTCAGAGTGAGTAAAACTACTGTATTTCTTCATGTTTGGAGGGTTAAATATAATCTTTGCCCTGTGAAAGCGTCTGAATCTATAGAATCTGCATCAGAAAGCAAAGTTGCCTCCTCGTTTGTAACACAGCTTTTGTTGGTTTAAAGATGAAATATACACTCGTCCTCATTGCTTTCATCACGTGAAGCTTGTATTTTTATCCTAAAAAACATTATTTAATTGCAGTAGTTTGTTTTCTTTCACCAAAAAGTAGAACAGACAAAAATAACACTGACATGAAGTTTGATTTAGAAAAAGGGCGTTATCTCAGAAGTTTCTCATCAAACGCTGAAATCTAATGAAAACAACAAATTTCAAATGCCTATAAAAGAGAACGGATTAATGTAGAATAACATTTATTTTTTTAAATGAAAGTAGACACTTGTAGGTCTCATTTGCTGTATAACATGTCATGATTTCAGTTGCACAAGGTTTTTTGTAGAGCTGTGAATATTGCTTAAAATTAGCAAAAAGTCCTGGCAGGGAAGGAGGGTCAAAGTCAGAATAGGGCTGGCAGTGAAAGAGTTAAGGACAGTGTACAATTACATTAAGCACAAAGGCAGAGATGCTTGTACCAGATTGTTGCTTACAGCTCATTTCCATCTGTAGTCCTGGGGAGGGGAGAGGGGGGCCATAGCGCTATCCGCTGCGCTACCGTTTCACCCCCATGGTCGCAGCCTCAGAGCCTCTATTATCTATCCCCCTCTGGACTCAGGACCCAGTGTCGCACCCCAGGACCAGAGCCACTGTGCACCCCCGCTACAGCCGACACCCCCTTCCCCACGTTGTAGACCGCAACACAAAATGCAAAAGAAATAGCAAAATCCCAACGTTATTTTAGTCCATTTGTGCCTTGAGCCTGTTTCTTCTGAGTGTGTTCATGTGACGTGGCCGGACCACTGATGCCTGGACCTCCGCCCCACCTCCCTCTCCAGGATTGGCCTGTCCTGGTCCTGCTAGATGAGTCGTTTCCCTCTGCTTATGGACTCTGGCTCCACAAACATAAACTCTATAACTTTGCCTTAGTTACATCTACAGCCTGTCCGTCCATGGGAGTGGATCCCTTCTTCACTGTGGTTCTCCTCCAGGTTTCTCTTTTTCCCTTAGGGTTTTTTTGAGTTTTTCCTGCCGAGAAGGAGGGTCTAAGGACAGAAGGAGGGTCTAAGGACAGAAGGAGGGACTAAGGACAGAAGGAGAGTCTAAGGACAGAAGGAGAGTCTAAGGACAGAAGGAGGGACTAAGGACAGAAGGAGGGTCTAAGGACAGAAGGAGAGTCTAAGGACAGAAGGAGGGACTAAGGACAGAAGGAGAGTCTAAGGACAGAAGGAGAGTCTAAGGACAGAAGGAGGGTCTAAGGACAGAAAGAGGGTCTAAGGACAGAAGGAGAGTCTAAGGACAGAAGGAGAGTCTAAGGACAGAAGGAGGGACTAAGGACAGAAGGAGGGTCTAAGGACAGAAGGAGAGTCTAAGGACAGAAGGAGGGACTAAGGACAGAAGGAGAGTCTAAGGACAGAAGGAGAGTCTAAGGACAGAAGGAGGCTCTAAGGACAGGAGAGTCTAAGGACAGAAGGAGGGTCTAAGGACAGAAGGAGGGTCTAAGGACAGAAGGAGGGTCTAAGGACAGAAGGAGGGTCTAAGGACAGAAGGAGGGTCTAAGGACAGAAGGAGGGTTTAAGGACAGAAGGAGGGTCTAAGGACAGAAGGAGAGTCTAAGGACAGAAGGAGGGTCTAAGGAAGAAGGAGCTAAGGACAGAAGGAGGGTCTAAGGACAGAAGGAGGGACTAAGGACAGAAGGAGAGTCTAAGGACAGAAGGAGGGACTAAGGACAGAAGGAGGGACTGAAACTGAAAAGAGCTCATTGGTCACACTGTTTGTGTCCATCTTTGGTTTAATCATACCACCCATGATCTATTCTTGTTTTAGGCTTGATTTAGTCTCATTTTACCATTAACAAACTTCCGGACTCCACTGCAAAAGAAATTCTGAATCTCAGTGGAACTTTTTTAAAAATTCCAAGAAAGTTGTAGTTCAGTAGTTGTCATTTTAAAATCCCTAATCAGTGTGTTGTTGTGTCTAGCTTGTTTGTTTATTGTTTTTCAGATTTTTTAATGAAACAGTTCACAAATTCTAACATACAAACTATTCTTCTCATAACTGCCAATGGAACAATCCAAACAAACCACTTCTGTAGTGTCCTGTGAACCAATCACGGCGCAGCATTCTCCCACTCTCAGTAAACGGCTCATGTGGAGGAGTCTTGTCTTTACACGGCTCTCTCTTTTGTCTCCGCGGTCACGCCTGCCCCGGGACATCTCGTCACTCCTTAACCCCGCCCCTTCTCTCTTGCGTCTCCACCAATTACCACCAGCAACGCCGGCGTCCATTCTTTCTCCGCCGCTAATTCAGCTCTGTGTCTGTGAATATTTGAGAGGATTTGGTCCGGAGCTTAGCGGAGGAATCTTTAATCCGGCTCACATCAGTTGCACCATATTGGCCGCTGGGACTTGGCAGAGCTGCGGACCGTCGCCGGGGCCAAGACGGAGCGGAGATATGGAGAGGGTGGAATTAGCTGCTCAGTGGACAGTGTTTGGAGATCTGGAGAGGGTTAGCGCGGCAGAGATGTGTGGATTAGACAGACAGAAGCCAGAGCGGGGACAGGATTTGGTGGTGATGATTGTTGGTGGATGTTGGGTGTCGGACCAGAAGAGAGAGTAAATATATTTGGGTGTTTGTAGCTCAGCACGGTTTCTTTTCGTAATGCTGTTCAGTTCGTAAAAGGCATTTGCAATCACAAGAGACAGTGTAGGGTCTTAGTTTGTTGTTTGGTCAATATTTACCGTAAACATGTGAACAGACTCAAGAGAAACGCACAGACCAAACTTGGCCCTCCATGTGGTCTCATTTGGTCCATAAAAGGTACTGCACTGCAAAACCAAAAATATTTTAATGGTGCATTTTTTGTTTTTATACTATCTAGAAAAATGATTTAAAAAAACAACTCCCAAAATGTATTTATTTCATTTGTAGATATTTGCCTTGTGCAGTGAATTACACTCAAGGGAAAAGGAAACGCAACACTCAGTTTTTTGGGGGGCCAGAATAATTTTATTTTTGAGATCGCCTGTTTCATATGAACCCTACATCCATTTCTAATCCTCAGGCCAACTCTTGTGGCTTTTACACATTTTCAGTCCAATAACACAACCAAACAATAGAGCAACCCCCAAACCAAAAGTGACAGAGTTTCATCAGACTGTCAATAGTTCATGTGACCCCCGTTGGCCTTGGACAGAGGTTATTCAGCCTCATGGATCGGCAGTAGTGTCTGAGTTCATCTATTCTTCCACCAGTGCCACCCTCAGCTGCTGCTGCTGAGTTTCAGGAGGATGTTCACGTCGGTGGACACACACACTGAGCAGATCCCAGACATTTTCAGTAGAACCATTGGGACAACCTCTGCAAAGTCCAACGACGATGTGAGTGCACCATTCGACCCGAGCTCTAAGCACTGATCCAACATATGGCTGATATGATGGAATGCTGTCAGCGCGGAGGAGATTACGGATGGTTCTGGAGACACTGGCCTGTGGTGTGGACCTGGTGGAGGCTGAACCTGTCATGAAGATGTGCGGGGCGGTTGGTCTTGTGCAGCGGTCGTTACATGGGGCCACCAGTACGAGGGCGGTCGTTAGAGGAACAAGACGACTAATGGTAGAGCGGTGACTCCAAACACCCTGGAGACACAAGACAACACCGTCCATAGCTCCATCTCTCTCTGGTTGAGACAATCGTGGCATCGATTGTGCTCTTTGCACTCTGATTAAGAATAAGGAATTACACTACATAAAGTTAGAGAAAACACATGTGGTATTCAAGAATTTGTGATACTTCTGTGTACTGGAGCTCAATGTAAGGTCTTTGTTCAAGCGTGCTTCTCTATTGTTATATTAGCTCTCACATGATGTGATAATTGATGAAAAAACAGAACATACGAGCGCAGAAGCATGGACAGAGAAGAGAAAATGTACAATATTTCAAGAAATTAAAAAATGTGGTCAATGCTCCAACCTTTCAACTCTCATCTTACCAGCCCACAACATGGACAGTTCTTACTGAGGTTGTTGTAATCATTTTTATTATATGCACCAGATTTAGCTACAACATAAAGTTTACATGGGGCGAGTTTTAAACCAAAATAGGTGGAGCCTGCATGTTTTAACGGGAGGCTGTCATGTTTTTAGCGGTAGTTAAAGGCCCTGTTCTGTCCAGGAATCAACCAGGTCCTTCTAGTTTTTAATGCACTGTATGTCCAACGCAGTATCCAAGTAGTATTGCACAGATGCTGCTACTTTAGACAATAAATAGAACCATTCTCTAACAAGTGCTGTCTTCATTTCTGTCTGCAACAACAAAAATAATCCCGAACAATGTAATAATCCCATTTGCACGTGCCGTTGTGTCTATGACTGTATGGAGACTGCAGTGGCTCACATACATATTCCATTCAGCTCGGAAACAAGCGTGACATTTCTCCACAAAGGTCAGGCAGGACTGTTAATGTCAGCGGCATTATATTCACACCCGAACTTCTCCACAAACACTTTATCCCAACACGGACCATTCAGATGACACTGAGTTTGATCAAAAGTGTGCGGAATGGAACGGAACACGCTGCCGTGCCGTGGAACATTCTGGATAAAGCATTAATATCGGCTTTATTATCATTATTTAGCTGTTTTAAGCTGTTTTTCTGCTTGTGTTTAGGGTTCTTCTCTCTCTTCCCTTATTTCCTCTCCAATGTTCATCTCTTCTCTTTTATCCCTTCTTCTCCTCCTCTCCTCACCTCTAGTCTTTCCTTCTCCATCTCTTTGTCTCTTCTCTTTTTCCCTCTTCTTTCCTCTTTCTCTCTCTGATCACCCCACTTTCTCTCCTCATCTCTCACCTTTCATCCCCTCTCTTCTCCTTTTATCCCTTCTCCTCCTCTCTCTCTCCTCAACTCTAGTCTTTCCCTTCTTGCTGCTATTCTCTCTTCTCTTCTTCTTCTTTCTCCCTCTCTTCTTCTTTCCCTCTCTTTCTCTCCTCATCTCTTGCCTTTCATCCTCCTCTCTTCTCCTCTACAATTTCTCTCATCACCTCCCCTTTATATCCTTTTCCTCCTCTCTTCTTTCATCCTCCATATATTTTTTCTCTCTTCCCTTTCTCCTCTGAACTCCTCCTTTCTCTTCTCTCCTTTTTCCTTTCTCCTTCTCTCTTCCTTCATTCTATTCCTTTTTTCTTCCCTCTCTCCTAATCTCTTCTCTTTTATCGTTTCCTCACCTCCCTATTCTTATTCTTTCCCATCCCATTTCTTTCTCATCTTTCCTTCCGTTCCTTATCTCTCCTCACCTTCTTCCCTCTTCTCCTCTCTCTTTCCTTCTCTCTCTTTCTCCTCTCGTTCTCTCTCCTCTCTCTTCCCTCTCTTTCTCTTCTCTCTCCCCTCTCTCCTCCTCTCTCTCCTCCTCTATCTTCCCTTTCCTTTCTCTCTCCTCCTCTATCATCCCTCTTTTCTCCTCTTTCTCCACTCTCCTCTCTCTCTTCCCTCTCCCCTCCTCTCACTTTTTTCTTTTCTTTCTCTCCTCCTCTCTCTCCTCCTCTCTCTCTCCTCTCTCTCCTTCTCCTTATGTAGGTCAGCCAGTGAACCTGTCACTCTTCCCTCTCTCCATTAGCAGACACATACAGTATATATATACAGTATGTATGTGTTTTGGGGTCAGTGCTGATGACTCCAGTCCTGTTCTCAGTCTTGTCCATCACTGGGGCTGGTCTCTGTCACTCACATGTTAATGAGCACATACACCACAACACAAACAGGTGGTGGAACTGTCATGTAGGTGACAGATTATGTGATTTCATCTGTATCCCCTAGAACCAGCCATTGGGAACTCCTCATAATGCAGATCTTTCTCCCCCAGAAGCTTTCACCTGCTTGCAATTGGTTCCAAGGGAGGATGGGTGGTTCCAAGGGACTACGTTGGTGATGTCATTTTGTTCTTGGCCCCTGTTACAGGCAAACACGTCTCTAAAGCTTTCTGTCTGCACTCTACAGGAGTTTGGACCCTGTTCTAAGCTCAGCGGTTAGCGCTCTGGCCTCATAGCTGGAAGGTTTCCAGTCAACCTGTGGAGTTATGTGGAGTTTGCATGCTCTTCCTGTGTCTGCGTAGGCTTCCTCTGGGAACTCCGGTTTCACCTACCGCTAACATTCCTGCAAAAGACATTCTGAATCTCAGTGGGACTTCCCTGGTTTAATAAATACATTTTAATAAAATGTGCCCAATTCAAAGCGAGTAGCACTTTCCCCAGTTTCCAAAAATAGATTGTGATGTCACGCCGCAAAGCATTGTGGGTGCAACTTTCGGTCAAACAAACGCGAGCGGGGCGTAGTTGCATGTGCAAAGGTGGTTAGAAAACGAAGGTATTTTTACAATTATCAACCAAATCCTGATGAAACGAGGAGGCACAAAACACTGCTGTTGAGGACTACGTAAGTCAGATTGGAGATTTCCCGAGCAGCTGCCAGAGGGAACAGTTTTCATCTCGTTTCCAAAACCCTGGAAGATCAGCGACAACATGACACAACAGGCCAAGGTAAAGACGGAGAAAGCAAGACGACGGCAGTATTTCCAAAAGTGTGGAGAGGATAACTAACAACACGTACATTTGTTGGCTGCACTTTGATGGTGAAAGGCTCTAGATCCGAGGCTGACGAACCAGAACTAGCACCGCTAAAGGACTGTGAGCTCTGGAAGAAGCAGCGGTACAACAGAATGTCCAACCAAACTGTCAGAACTGTAGACAAAGCTACGCAAGCAATCTACTGCAAGTATGTACTTCAAAATTGAAACTATAATATTAAAAAACAGTGCTGCAGTAAACAAACGCGTGCTGGATTGTTTGTCCGACTTTTGCTCCCAGCAGCACTTGCGTGTGACGTCAATTGTAAAGTGTGCTATTAAAGTCAGAAAGAGCCATGGGATTTAATCATTCAAAGAAAACAGAAGCAAAAATGTGAATATGAACAATTTGTACAAAACGTAGACCTATCTGGAAAAGCTTAAGCTAATAATCTGTCACTTATTGCATACGCTACATAATGATACAGTAGCCTAAAGCCATTTCAGCACCTCCAAAATAACTAGACAACAAGGGCGTGCTGGCTAATCGGGAGAGTCGGGACGTTTCCCGGTGGGCCGGTGGCTCCGCTCCGTGGTTGAAGAGAGAGAGAAAGAGAGAGAAAGAGAGAGAGAGAGAGAGAGAGAGAGAGAGAGAGAAGCCCGGCCCATACAGCTGCAGCAGGCAAAGTGCGCACAGTGGGAGAGGCGGAGCCAGCTGCTGCCTCGTCTATGATGTGTTTCACAGCACATAGCGCATAATCACAGACTCTTGACACGTTTTCGAGCCCCCAAAACATGCTCCACATACCATAAGCTCTCAGTCAAACTTTGTTTCAAGTAAATCCGTTGTATATTCTCGGAGTTACGAACAAAAACGGCTGATGAACAAACACTTCAGCAGAATTATACACGCGAATCACCGCGGCGGAGCGGAGCGTATTTCCACACAAAACTTGACAAAAGTTCACACCCAAGTTTGTCTTTGTGGGCCAGAACAGTGGCCAGAACGCACTTTATGTGTGTGTGTGAGCGCGTGCTTCATGTTTGTGTGTAAGAGCGCGCACTGCTGTGGAGCAGAGGACAGGTCAGAGGTCAGGAGGAGAAAAGCTGGGAGCTGTGTCTGTACTGTATTGACCATGTGTGACTAAAACTAAACAGTTTACTACTGGAGAAGAGAATGTATGAGAGGTGGAGTAGATATTGGTTAAAAAAATAAAGAGAGAGGTTTCCTGAGCGGGACTCGAACGTGGGTGCTGAAAGGGCAAAAGTTTAACTATGCAGTTCTTAACCACTCAACTACCAGCTACGTCATGTGACTTGATGAACAAATGGGCCAATTTAACGTCTAATTTTCCCGGGCTGAAAAATGATCCAGCACGCCACTGCTAGACAATATTCTTAAACGTTGTGGGCAAGATGTGACCCTCGAGCCACAGGTTGCGGACGCATGGGTCGCCAAAAACAAGCGACCTCAGGCTTTCAGTTAAAAGTAATTAAAATATTCAAGTAGTTAAGTAGAAACGAGGGTTAATGATTTGGACACATTTGAAATCAGACTTGATCGTTCTAAAAGATTTTAACAACATGAAGATGTGCCACAAGTCCATATTTCTGCCGTGAGTGGGTATATTTTCACGAATCAAAAAGAGAACAATGGACAAAATAATATTGTTTATGATGTCAGAGCGGACTTGGCAACGGAAATAGACTAATCTCACTGTGATGATTGTTCTAATTCAGGTTCTAGTTGATTTGAGGTTCACAGCTGGACACTGTGTTGGCTCCTGCTCTGAACAGCTGTGCTCCTCTCTTCTCCCTCTTTCAACCCCCCCTCTTTCTCTCTTCCTCTCCATCTGTTTTCCTGTTTCTCTTTTTGCCCCTCTCTCTCTCTCCTTCTCTCCTCTCGCTTCCTCATTTCTGTCCCCTTCACCCTTTCCCCTTTCTCTCTGTCTCTCCTCCCCCACTTTAATTCCTCATCTTCAACTCCTCTTTTTTTCTCTTCCATCCCCTTTTCTTTCTTCTCTCTCCCTCCCTTTTCTTCCTGCCTCTCTCTCGTATTTCCTCCCTCTCTTATCCTTTCTCCTGGTTCTCTCTCTCTCCCTTCCTTCTCCCTTTCTGTCAGCCCTTCTATCTCTCCCTTCTCTTTTCTTTCGTCCTCGTCTATACCCACTTCCTCATGTTCTCTCTTTCTATCCTCTTCTCTCTCTCCCATCCCCCTCTCGGTTTCTCTTTCCTTCCCTCTCTCTTTCCCCTGGTGCCCTCTTTCTCTTACTTGTCCCTTTCTGTGATCCTTCTCTCTTCTCTCCCTGTCTTTCTCCACTTCTCCTTTCTCTATTTATCTTCCCTCCCTCTTTCTTTCTCCACCGCTCTCGCTTTCTCTCTTCTCTTCTCTTCCTGTTTCTCAATTTCCCCCTCCCATCTCTCTTTATCTTTACATCTCTATTTCCCCTCTTTCTTTCTCCCCACTTCCCCTCCTTTCTCTCTCTCGTTTGCTCTCGTTCTCCCTTTCTACCCTCCCATCCTCCCTCTTTCCCTCTCTCTTCTCTTGTTTTTCTCTCTCCCTCTCTAGACTGACCCTCTCTCCCCTCCTCTCTTTATGTCATCCCCCTCTCCTCTTTGTCATCTCCATCTATCGCTCCTCTTTCTCTCTTGTTCTCTTTCCCTCCCTCCTTTTCCTCTCGCTCATCTCTTTCTTTATCTTTCCCTCTCTTGTTCTCTTTCTCTTTCCTTCTCTCTGTCTCATCTCACTCCTCTCTCTTCCTTTCCCTCCATCTCTCTCCTCTCGCTCACTTCCCTCTCACCCTCTCTTTCTCGCTGTCTATTGCTGTCTCTCTCTCTTCTCTCTCTCCCGCATCTATCTCACCCACCGCCTCTTCTCTCCTCTTGCTTTCTCTTTTCCTCTCTTTCTCTTTCTCCCCCTCTCTTCTCCTCACTCTTTCCCTTCTCTCCTCTCTTTCTCGCTCTCTCCCTTTCTCTCTCTTTGCCGCCTCTTTTCCTCTCTTTCTCCCCCTTCCTCCCTTTCTCGCTCTCCCTCTCTCTTCTCTCTCTCATCTTACTCTTTTCCCTTCTCTCTCTCTCCCTCTTTTCCTCTCTGTGTATTTCTCTCTTTGTCCTCCTCCCCTCTCTCTCTCTCCCTCCCTCTCTTCCTCTCTCCCTCTCTCCCTCCCTCTCTCCCTCCCTCTCTTTCCTCTCTCCCCCCTCTCTCTCTCTCTCTCTCTCCCTCCCTCTCTCCCCCTCTCCCTCTCTCTCTCCCTCCCTCTCTCTCCCTCCCTCTCTCTTCCTCTCTCCCCTCTCTCCTCTCTCTCTCCTCTCTCTCTCCCCCTCTCTCTCCCTCTCTCCCCCCTCTCTCCTCTCCTCTCCTCTCTTCCCCTCTCCTCTCTCTCTCCCTCTCTCCTCTCTCTCTCCCTCCCTCCTCTCTCTCTCTCCCTCTCTCTCCTCTCTCCTCTCTCCCCCTACCCCCTCTCTCTCCCTCCTCTCTCTTCCTGCTCTCTTTTCTCCTCTCTCCTCCCTCTCTTTGTCTCCTCTCTCTCTCTCTCTCTCCTCTCTCTCTCCTCTCCGCTCTCCCTCTCCTTCCCTCCTCTCTCTTCTCTCTCCCCCTCCTCTCTCTCTCTCTCTCTCTCTCTCTCTCTCTCTCTCTACTCTCTCTCATCTCTCCCTCCTCTCCTTCCCTCTCCCTCCCCCTCCCCCCCCTCTCCCTCCCTCTCTCGTGCCAGCCCGAGGCGGCGGCTTGACTTTATTTGGATGAAAAGTGTTGGTTCCTGCCGCTCACAGGAACACATCTGTGGCGATAACAGATTTAGAGCGAGTCCACAGAAAAACACAAACGCAGCTTTTGTTTGAGCGACGCTTCGGTGTGATCAGGATAACCAGGTTTGGCTCTACAGCTCCGTTCCACGTGGATCAGCTGTGAAATTGAAACTTTGTTCTTTCTTGAAGGTAAAGTACAGTGAAAGTCTGATGTGAGATGGAGGGATATATACGCTCCCATGATGCATTATTCACCAAGGATACATGACTTTGCAATGGGAATCACACCTGGGCAGATATACAGTATTTAGAGTATTTGAAAGATAATTATTTTAACTTTTTTTCAGTAGTAAAAGTATGACCTGTTTTTTTTGTTTTGTTTTTTGTTTTCAAGTGGAAAGAGCATGGACAAAGAAGCATTATGTAACTTTCCGAGTGTTATTTGAATTATTGCATAGTCAGTTTGTTTGTTATTAAAGCCATTTTTATCTTCCTAATTAGTAAAATATATAACATTTGAAGGAAATATAAAGTTGGATGAAGAGTCATGATGTAGAAGTCAAGGTGTAAGAGCTAGGTGAAGGCATTGGGGTGTAAGAGTTGAATCGGAGAAGTTGGAGAGTAAGCAGTTGCAATGTAGAAATAGGGTGTAAGAGGTACATTGTAGGTGTTAGAGTGTAGAAGCTAGTTTGTAGGAGTCAGAGGTTAAAAGTTAAGGTGTAGTGAACAAGAGTTAGGGTGTAAGAGTTAGAGTGTAAGAGTTAGGGTGTCAGAGTTAGAGTGTAGGAGTTAGGGTGTATGAGTTAGGGTGTAAGGAGTTTAGTGTGTTGGAGTTAGGGTGTCAGAGTGTAGGAGTGTAGGAGTAGGGTGTTGAAGTTAGGGTGTAAGAGTTAGTGTGTNACCAGCTTGACAGTGTGTTGGCTCTGCTCTGACAGCTGTGCTCCTCTCTTCTCCTCTTTCCCCCCCCCCCCTCTTTCTCTCTTCCTCTCCATCTGTTTTCCTGTCTTTCCTTTTTCCCCCCTCTCTCTCTCCTTCTCTCCTCTCGCTTCCTCATTTCCTCCCCTTCTCACCCTTTCCCCTTTTCTCTCTGTCTCTCCTCCTCCTCTTTAATTCCTCATCTTCAACTCCTCTTTTTTTCTCTTCAACCCCCTTTCTTTCTCTTCTCTCTCCCTCCCTTTTTCTTCGTGCCTCTCTCTCTTTTTTCCTCCCTCTCTTATCCTTTCTCCTGGTTCTCTCTCTCTCCCTTCCTTCTCCCTTTCTGTCAGCCCTTCGATCTCTCCCTTCTCTTTTCTTTCGTCCTCGTCTATACCCACTTCCTCATGTTCTCTCTTCCTATCCTCTTCCCTCTCTCCCTTCCCCTCTCTCGATTTCTCTTTCCTTCCCTCTCTCTTTCTCCCTGGTGCCCTCTTTCTCCTTACTTGTCCCTTTCTGTGATCCTTCTCTCTTCTCTCACTGTCTTTCTCCACTTCTCCTTTCTCTATTTATCTTCCCTCCCTTTTCTTTCTCCAACTGCTCTCGCATTGTCCCTCTCTCTTCCTGTTTCTCAATTTCCCCCTCCCTCTCTCTTATCTTTACATCTCTATTTCCCCTCTTTCTTTTCTCCCCACTTCCCCTCCCTTTCTCTCTCTCGTTTGCTCTCGTTCTCCCTTTCTACCCTCCCACCCTCCTCTCTTTCCCTCTCTCTTCTCTGTTTTTTCTCTTCCCTCTCTAGACTGACCCTCTCTCCCCTCCTCTTTTATGTCATCCCCCTCTCCCTCTTTGTCTATCTCAATCTATTGCTCTCTTTCTCTCTTGTTCTCTTTCCCTCCCTCCTTTTCCGCTCGCTCATCTCTTTCTTTATCTTTCCCTCTCTTGTTCTCTTTCTCTTTCCTTCTCTCTGTCTCATCTCACTCCTCTCTCTTCCTTTCCCTCCATCTCTCTCCTCTCGCTCACTTCCCTCTCACCCTCTCCTTCTCGCTGTATATTGCTGTCTCTCTCTCTCTCTTCTCTCTCTCCGCCATCTATCTCACCCACCGCCTCTCTCTCTCCTCTGCTTTTCTCTCTCTCCCCCTCTTTTCCTCTCTTTCTCTTTCTCCCCCTATCTTCTCCTCACTCTTTACTTCTCTCCTCTCTTTGTCGGTCTCTCTCCCTTTCTCTTCTCTTTGCCCCTCTTTTCCTCTCTTTCTCCCCTTCTCCCTTTTCTCTCTCCCTCTCTCTCATCTTACTCTTTTCCCTTCTCTCTCTCTCTCCCTCTTTTCCTCTCTCTGTATTTCTCTCTCTTTGTCTCCCTCCCTCCCTGTCTCTCTCCCACTCTCTCTCTCCCCCCTCTTTTTCCTCTCTCTTTCTCTCCCCCTCTTTTCTCTCTGCCTCTTCCCCAACCCTCCCCTCTCTCTCTCTCTCCCTCTTGTCTCTCTCCCCTCTCTCTCATTCCCTCCCTCTCTCTTCTCTCTCCCCTCTCTCCCTCCCCTCTCGCTCTCCTCTCTCCCTCCCTTCTCTCCTCTCTCCCCCTCTCTCTCTCTCTCTCTCCCTCCTCTCTTCTCCTCCCCTCGCCTCTCTCTCTCTCTCTCTCCGTCCTCTCTCTCCCTCCCCTCTCTCTCTCTGCTCTCCCTCCCTCTCTCCCTTCCCTCTCTCTTCCTCTCTCGCTCTCCCTCCCTCCCCCTCTCCCTCCCTCTCCCTCTCTCTCTCTCTCTCCTCTTTCCCTCCCTCCTCTTCTCTCTCTTTCTCCTCTCTCTCTCTTCTCGCCTCTCTCTCTCTCCCCCTCCCTCTCTCCTCCCCTCTTTCCTCTCTCCCTCTCTCTCCCTCCCCCTCTCCTCTCTCCCTCTCTCTTCTCTCCTCTTTCCCCTCCCTCCTCCTCTCTCTCTCCCTCTCTCTCTCTCTCTCTCCTCTTTCCCCTCCCTCCTCCTCTCTCTCTTCTCTCTCTCTCTCTCTCTCTCCTCTCTCTCTCTCCCCCTCCCTCTCTCCCTCCCTCTCTCTTCCTCTCTCCCTCTCTCTCCCTCCCCTCTCCCTCTCTCCCTCTCTCTCTCTCCCTCTTTCCTCCCTCCTCTTCTCCTCTCCTCCTCTCTCCTCTCTCTCTCTCTCCCTCTCTCCTCTCTCATCCCTCCCTCTCTCCCCCTCTCTCTCTTCCTCTCTCCCTCTCCCTCCCTCCCTCCTCCTCCTCTCCCCTCCCCTCCTCTCTCTCTCTTCTCTCTCTCTCTCTCTCTCTCTCGACTACCCCCCCCCCTCCCTCTCCTCTGTGCCAGCCCGAGTTTGCGGCGGCCTTGAACTTATTGGATGGAAAAGTGTTGGTTTCCTGCCGCTCATCAGGAACCATCTGTGGCGATAACAGATTTAGAGCGAGTCCACAGAAAAACACAAACGCAGCTTTTGTTTGAGCGACGCTTCGGTGTGATCAGGATAACCAGGTTTGCTCAGCTCCGTTCCACGTGGATCAGCTGTGAAATTGAAACTTTGTTCTTTTCTTGGAAGGTAAAGTCAGGTTGAAAGTCTGATGTGAGATGGAGGGATATATACGCTCCCATGATGCATTATTCACCTGGATACATGCGACTTTGCAAATGGGAACACCACCTGCACAGTTATAAAGTATTTAGAGTATTTGAAAGAATAATTATTTTAACTTCTCAATTCAGTAGTAAAAGTATGACCTGTTTTTTTTTGTTTTTTTTTTTTTTCAAGTGGAAAGAGCATTGTAACATGGATAGAAGCGTTATGTAACTTTCCGAGTGTTAGTGAATTATTGCATAGTCAGTTTGTTTGTTATTAAAGCCATTTTTATCTTCCTATTTAGTAAAATATATAACATTTGAAGGAAATATAAAGTTGGAGTTGTGATGATGAAGTTAGGGTGTAGAAGCTAGGATGAAGAAGTCATGATGTAGAAGTCAAGGTGTAAGAGCTAGGCTGAAGGCATTAGGGTGTAAGAGTTAGATTGTAGGTGTTAGGGTGTAGGAGTTAGAGTGTAGAAGTTAGGGTGTAAGAGTTAGGGTGTAAGAGTTAGGGTGTAAGAGTTAGTGTGTAAGAGTTAGGGTGTAAGAGTTAGTGTGTAAGAGTTAGGGGTGTAAGAGTTACAGTGTAAGAGTTAGGGTGAAGGCTTAGGGTGTAAGAGTTAGGGTGAAGGCATTAGGGTGTAGGAGTTAGAGTGTAGAAGTTAGGGTGTAAGAGTTAGGGTGTAAGAGTTAGGGTGTAAGAGTTAGGGTGAAGGCATTAGGGTGTAAGAGTTGAAATGGAGAGGTTGGAGAGTTGCAATGTAGGCATAGGGTGTAAGAGTTAGATTGTAGGTGTCAGGGTGTAGGAGTTAGGGTGTAAGAGTTACAGTGTAAGAGTTAGGGTGTAATGAGTTAGGGTGTAAGAGTTACAGTGTAAGAGTTAGGGTGTATGAGTTAGGTGTATGAGTTAGGGTGTAGGAGTTAGGGTGTAGGAGTTAGGGTGTAAGAGTTACGGTGTAAGAGTTAGGTGTATGAGTTAGGGTGTATGAGTTAGGGTGTAGGAGTTAGGGTGTATGAGTTAGGGTGTAGGAGTTAGGGTGTAAGAGTTATGGTGTAGGAGTCAGGGTGTAGGAGTTAGGGTGTAGGAGTTAGGGTGTATGAGTTAGGGTGTATGAGTTAGGGTGTAAGAGTTAGGGTGTATGAGTTAGGGTGTATGAGTTAGGGTGTAGGAGTTAGGGTGTAGGAGTTAGGGTGTAAGAGTTAGGGTGTATGAGTTAGGGTGTAGGAGTTAGGGTGTAAGAGTTAGGGTGTAGGAGTCAGGGTGTAGGAGTTAGGGTGTAGGAGTTAGTGTTACTGTGTATAAGGCACTTTGCAAGAATCTCGCCCAAAGTCCTGAATTGAATCCTCGCAGTCAGTGAGGTTACAAGCCATTTCTCATGTACACAACAGGTTTAACGAACTCATAACTGCTGACATTTTTTTTTCCCACAGACACTTATCCATAATGTGCACTTGCTTCCTCATTTTGTTTCCCAGGTGTTCCATTGGTCTCCCATCCAAGTGCTAACCAGGCCTAGATTTGCTTAGCTTCTGAGATAGTATGACTAGATTAGGCGTAGGCAATAGAGGGTGATTTATAATGCAATATTACCTTCTGTGTAAATGTAAATGGGTTACTTTAAATCAGTGTTTGCATGTAAGTCTGAGGAAAACAATAGATAACGAGGCCCTTGGGAGTGACTCATGCATCTGTCCTTGTGAAGCCCTCAACAATCACTCGTCTTCAAAGGTGTTATAAATACATTTGATTGTTTGTTTGTTTGATTGATTGACTGATTGATTGATTGATAAGCTGTTCACGAAATGGAAACGTTGCAACCAGACGATAACAGAACGTCCTGATAAGCAGCGGGACCAGCGTGACGGAGCTCCCACACAGATGATAGATACGGGACGTTGTGTGAACATCAGAGGGGTTCGATTAGCCTTTCAAAGACCGGATGATAGCTTTGTGTTCACGTGACATCACTGCACTCACCAGACCAATCGTGTTTAATACACATCAATGCCAGCTAAAAGGATTATTGTTTAAATAGTTTTTGTTGTAATGCAAAAGTGATGGGTCTAGTCACTAATAGAAATCATCAGACATTTTCATATTGTTACATACTGTATTTGTAAAGAAATTAATCATTTTATTGAAAAAAAAATGCACATATCAGGGTCAGCACAAACAGAAAATGGACAAAGTCAAGTTTTTATTTTATTTTTTTGTTGAATGTTTTTGATGGAGGGGGTTTTCAATAAGTTATTTGCTTTACGAGTAAAGGTGATTTGACTGAGTTTGTGTGACATTATGGGGTAGTTGTGGCGGTGACCAGTAGGGGGCGACGCCTAGTATAAAAGCTCCGTTCAGACCTTGGCACTTCCTCTGTCTCTGAGACAACCGCCGTCTGTCTATTTTGGGCTTTGCCGTCAGGTTGTGCGCCGTCCTCTGCTCTATCAGTGCCGCGGTGAAGCAGAGCCTCGCAATGCGCACCGCCGCAGCGCCTCATCCTCCGTGGGTCGGCAGCTAGCAGCCCTGGGGTCCCTCGTTGAAGCTGGTGGTGTGGCAGGTCATATCCCCCACCGGGGTCCGACGTTGAACCTGGTGACTGGGGTAGTCGTCGGGTGATGGCTCGTGTGGGAGTGCGGTTCCGGGGCTCAGTGCACCGGGCACCTGCTGCCTTGCCTTCTACTTGTCTTGCCTCTTCTTTTGTTTCAATGCGTTTTGGTGGAGAACGCTAGACAAATGTTGATGGACTGTGAACAAACTGTCTACTAAGTGAACTGAAAGATGACATTTTATATTCTGAACTAACAAGCATAAAAGATGAATATGATTACATTTTGCATCCTAAAATAAATGTTAATATGCTAAATGGAACTTTGCCTCTGAGTCAATGTCAAACGAACCTGTGTTGCCTTTTTGTTTAGTTAGTTTTAATTTATTTTCCGGGTTTATCCCGGTGGCGTTGTTGGTTTTTCTTTTCCTTTTTATTTCTTTACAGCTAATGTTAAAACTAATTTAAACATACATTTTTATTTCTGTTAAATTTAAATTAAGAGACCCTCGCCATGCCACATTTGCATAAATGATCAATATTTTACTAAACCGGGCGAAGCAGTTGTCTGGATTGGATCCAGTTCCACCTTACAGTTCCACATACTACTGTATAGCCATAAATGTGCTTTCTCTGATAGTTTAAACTTCAAATGTTTTATTATAGTTGCTGATATAATACAGTTCCACAATGTGACTTCAAGTTAAAAGTGTATCATGAGGATGTTTAGACCTTTTGTGTGTCTGTTATAAAATGCTTCTCACAGCATCAAATAGACACAGTATTTTCTTTGTGTCTTATACACAGGTGGTTTGGCTTGAGGCCTTTGTGGGGACATTTTATTTGGGGTTACTTGGCTAAGTTTAGATCTGAGTATGGCTAAGTTTAGGTCTGAGGACTGGAGGAGGTTAGGGTGAATGAATGAATGAATGATTGAACACACAATCTTCTTAATGTGAAGTGAGAGCGCTATCCATTTGTCAATATGCAATAAATAACACACTCTTACATCCACCATTGAAATGAACTGGATCATGCTGTTGAGGAAAAAGTATTGAAAAAGTAGCTACTCATTTCTTATTACTTTTAAAAAGGCATGTAGAAGAAAGTAACTTAGTTACATTACATTGGGATTACTTGTGTGTACTACTGCAAACAACGAGCAAACATAGGATGTAATGTTTTATTGTTGCATTTGAACAAAGGCAAGCTACAAATGAGTTGCTCAAATGGTGTATAATCAGCAAAAGAATTGATTCTAGCCGTTTCACCGGCTGACATGTGGCTCTGAGGAGCTTTCTCACACAATAAGTCACATTTGTAAATAATTTATTAATTTACTGTAACAAAGAATGTTTTGTTAGTAACTATAATTTAATTACAAGTATTTCCACAGTAACTAAGTTATAATACTAGTTGTTCAAAAATGTAATTGTAATAAATAACTAGGTACACCCAACATTGATCATAGACACACAAAAAAGGAGAACACATACGCATTCAAATCAAATCAAATCAAGTTATTTTTGTATAGCCCAAAATCACAACAACAGTCGTCTCTGAGGACTGCAAGATTATTAATTTAGCAAACATGAATAATAGGAAATCAAAATAAAACGATACATATTCAATGAAACATTTGATCAAGCATGTCCAAGCAGATTATTAGTAGAGCAGATGGAATGACCTCCTGCTGTCCTTAGACCGCTCCTTCTGTCCTTAGACCCTCCTTCTGTCCTTAGACCCTCCTTCTGTCCTTAGACCCTCCTTGTGTCCTTAGACCCTCCTTCTGTCCTTAGACCTCCTTCTGTCCTTAGACCCTCCTTGTGTCCTTAGACCCTCCTTCTCTCCTTCTGTCCTTAGACCCTCCTTCTGTCCTTAGACCCTCCTTCTGTCCTTAGTCCCTCCTTCCTGTCCTTAGACCCTCCTTCTGTCCTTAGACCCTCCTTCTGTCCTTCAGACCCCTCCTTCTGTCCTTACGTCCCCTCCTTCTGTCCTTAGACCTCCTCGTCCTTAACTGTCCTTAGACCCTCCTTCTGTCCTTGACCCTCCTTCTGTCCTTAGATCCCTCCTTTCTGTCCTTAGACCCTCCTTCTGTCCTTAGACCCTCCTTCTGTCCTTAGACCTCCTTCTGTCCTTAGACCTTCTGTCCTTAGTCCCTCCTTCTGTCCTTAGTCCCTTGTTCTGTCCTTAGACCCTCCTTCTGTCCTTAGACCCTCCTTCTCAGCAAGGAAAAACTAAAAAAAAAAAAAAAAACCCTAAGGGAAAAAGAGAAACCTGGAGGAGAACCACAGTGAAGAAGGGATCCACTCCCATGGACGGACAGGCTGTAGATGTAACTAAGACTAAAGTTATAGAGTTTATGTTTGTAGAGCCAGAGTCCATAAGCAGAGGGAAACGACTCAAAGTTGTCTTCTATATACATACACATTAAAAGTTGTGTCATATACATACACAATAAAAGTTGTCTTGTTATACATACATATTTAATTTGCGTCGTATACATACACATTCACATTTGCGTCGTATACTGTACATACAATTTGGATTCAACCCTAACCCTGCCTCAGATACGCTCCACAGTGCGTCTTTAACCCGGTGTGTGGCAGTGGTTCTTGATGTCAAAACTCAGCAGACATTTAAAGTTTGTCAAGGCCATATTTTCCTCTGTAACTTTCTCCTGTTCTTTGTGTCTCTCCTCGGCGGTGCAAATGTGAGTGGGCAGCTTTTAAAGTCAGTTACTTTATTGACAAATGTTAAAAAATGTACAGACTCACATTTGCTCCCATGTTAACACTTCGTTTTGGTTGTTTCTAAGGACTGGTCAGAATAAGTCTGATTTGATCTGTTCAGGTGTTTAGTGTGCGACCATACCAGTTTGTCAAAGTCTACATTTGCTAGCTAGCTTAGGTCACCAGACGTCCTCATTTCCAGTGTTTTTTTTTTTTTACTTTTAATCAGCTTGTACAACACAAAATGGACCATTATTTGTTTGTTTCCATAGAAAAGCTGTTCCTTAACCTAAATCTGTTCACATGAAGACTTCAGGGGATAGCCGGTTTAACTTTCCAGCAAATGTACGCTATATGATTTTTAACATTCATACCACAAAGACGGGTAAGGTTAGGGTTAGGATTACGGTTGGGGTTAGAATAGATAATTTGGGTAAGTTTACGACTTTGTGAAAATAAAGAGTTGCCAAATATGGATGTCTGGTCTGCACACAAAGCTTTTTCCGGTTTGTAGGTTTGTAAGTCTGCCAGGCTTCCAGATATTCTAAAGAGCGTGGCAGGTTTCTTCGACTTCTCACAGGCCGTCTATCTCTGCACTTGAAATATTGTAGTTTGCATTTTATAAATGAATATACTTCAGGTTTGCTTTACTTTGCCAGACCCAGTAATGCTGTCTTGTTCATATCTCGAAGCTAATGCTAAACATGCTAACGCGTGCACCTTTCATTGTGCTGCAGAGACGACACTACTAGTATGTTGTTTTATTTTGTTAGACTAGAGTCGCTTTTTTCACCTTTTTGTCCAGGGCTTGGTTGTTTGTAGCTCTGAAAATCTGGTAGTTCTGGTCAAAGGCTTTGCTACAGCAGGAAATAAGGAAATAAATAAAACCAAACTGCACTTACACGATTGGGTAAAGTCAGGCTTAAGTTAGACACAAATGTTCTAGTAACAGTATAGAATGAAACTGTATTTCAACAATGGTAAAACTTCAATCTTTGAATGCATGAGCCATGAGCTTCCGTTTCTTTTGCCTCCGACGTCACCATAACATCGAATGAAAAGGGTCTATTGTATATGTCATGTGTCCCTGTCAAGGACTACACATAGAAATTAGCATGATACTAAATCTGCTGCAGCTATCTCTTGAATGTACCTGCACATGGTCCTTCAAGCTAATACATGGATAGAATCAAAATGCAGACCAAACTGCAGCCTAGGAGCCAGAGGTGGCTCTTTTGAGACTACATTTTACTCTTTTGATTGACTTAGCTATGATGCATTCTGACTTGAAACTGTTGAGTTAATAAAGATTCCCTAGGTTTAACCCTTTGCGCGCCAAGGTTTTTTTCAGTGGAAATGCGGTTTTTACTCTCCAACTTTCAAAAGGCTGTGGTTTAAATATACTTTAAGAAAGAGCTCTATGTTAAATTGGAAAAGTGTTAGGTTTTTATAGGAATAATGAATTAGAAATCGCACCTCTTCCTCCGCTAACTCCGCGGCTGCGTCCTGCTGCTCTCCCCCGCCTCCACACACTGATGCCGGGGGAACTTCGGCACGCACATCGATGTTTTTTTTTTTTACCTCTGTAACCACCCTCCTCCTCTTTCTAGAACTTACACACTACACTTGCTTTATGCCCCTACACGTGTTTTGTGACAGGGAAAGTTTGTTTTGGGACAGTCCGCATTGTTGTTTGTCCCGCCAGCGGAGCGCTCGCAGCGGCTGCCACGGGATTACAACAGCTGGGATAATCGTACCCATTCTCACCGTCACTCCCACTCACATCGTCTGAGAATGTAATCGTCTTCCTCACAACGTGAATCTTCCAGTATCAGGCCTCCGCTCTAGTGAACATTTTCGCCAGTTTCGCATTGCAGAAAGTCAGACCAGCGCTGCCTCGCCTCGCCTCACTCACTGCTGACATTCCAAAGCAGCGTCTTTGACACGCCCTCTTTCTATTTTGTCCAATAGGAACCTATGATAATTTTGGGCTTAAAACAAATCTCTGGATGTCAGCCATCTAGTGGAAACATGTAGAAACAGTGTTTTTGATTTTGACAAGAGAGAGAGGCTGTTTTCTCCGGTTAAGTTACTTGTCGCAATTTTGCGACGGTGGCGCCCAGAGGGTTAAACTGCTTTGGATTTGTTTAAAGACATCACATCTTAGTTTGAGTCAAATGACTGTTGTTTTTTTTTTACCTTGTTGATAAATGTGTGTTTTTATTCTAAGCAAAATCATGTCATTTTTAAGCAAGATTTAGGGTTAGTTTAGATATATCTCTACTTGTTTGGATTTGAATATGGCCCTTGAGGGAAACAGTTGCCCAGCGCTGCCCTAAAGGCTGGAGGGCCACATGCAGCTCTTTAAAGCCTTCAGAGCGGCTCTTTCTCTGCCTGCTTTGCCTTTGCATCCAGATAATCCACATCTAATGCTTCATACATACATACAGTTATGTACTGAGGCTGGATGCACCGCACTGCTGGGTTTTAATACAGCTGTATCCAGAGATGGCAAGTCTTTTTACTCAAGTAGTGTTTTTGAGAATCATGAGTATTAAAAAATTATGACTTTTTACTTTACTTCTTTTTTTTTTTTTTTTTTTTTTTTTTTTTTCAGAAATATCTGTACTTTATACTCCCTACATTTTAAAAACCAGTGAGTTACTTTAATAGCCCCAAAACAGGTTTTATTTGTCTTAAAACTACACAACATGGTGCAGAGTGGTCACACATTATCTCTCTGGGTGGAGTTTGCATGTTCTCCTCAGGTCAGCGTGGGTTTTCTCCTATTTCTTTCTTTTTTTTTTTTTTATAATTATTTCTTTAATAATAGTTTCTTTTTATTCAATTTTTTAGACAAGACAATAACACACAAAAGACACAAAATTTAACAAAAATTTTAAAATAACATTAAAAAGAAAAATAACTACACAAAAATAACTACATAAAAAAAGAATACAAATCATCAAATATAACAGAAAAAACAAACAAACAATAAACAAACAAAAAAAATAAAAAAACAAAAAGAACAAACGCAAAGAAAAGACACAAATAGGACAAAACAGGATAACAGTACGAAACAAAATAAGCAAAAAATGAATATAGAAAAATAACAATAACAAAAAATAGATAATGACAAAAATAATAATAATACCATTATTGTAATCATAATAATGACTTAAAAAAAAAAAATTCAAGTGTACTAAAAAAAACAAAAAAAAAAAAACAAACCTAACAACAATAATAACAATAAAAAAATTAAATTGTGCTTGAAGTCCAACCCTTGTTTCCAGTTGACATTTTGGGTTGTTGGTATATTTTCTCGTGTTTCCTCCCACCTCCATAAACATGCATGTTTAGGTTCATTGGGCATCAGTAAAATTTCCCCGGTCATGGAATGAGAGAGTGAATGTTTGTCTGTCTAACCCTGCGATGAGGTGACCACTGTTCAGGGTGTTCCCCGCCTAAGGCCCAAAGTCACTGGGATAGGCTCCTGTCACCCGCGACCCCTAACGGGATTAAGCGGTAGAAAATGAATGAATGAATGAACTTCTAACCATCTCACACTCAAAAATGTATTTCGAGATGGGTTTAAATGTTTTTTGATCTAAATTTGAATCTTTATTTTTGCTATTTTTTAGGATTGAGATGTTCAGGGACGGCTGGTATCAATGGGCTAGGTGGGCTAAGCCCCTCCTGTCATTTCAGGAAAGAAAATGTGGTTATAACTAAAATAATTTTTTATAAAATATCACCTTTAAACGTATTAGTTATTATAGTTTCAGAAATGAACTATGTCAGTTTTGCTGGAAAAAATCCTTAAAAAAACGAAAGCAGGGCTATTTCTCCAGCCCGCAGCAGCTCAGCACAAACTGCAGGAGTCTATGGAGGATGATTGACAGGTGCTTGTCCCGCCCCTGTTCTGTTGCGCACGGTAAAGTTCAGCAGCAGGGCTAATTCTGTTTAGCCCCAAAACACATCATTGGCTCTTAAAAGAGATTGGCAGTTAGTTTGACCAATCACAAGCAGCTGTGGGCGGGTCTAAGATTCTCATTGGTTCAGAATTGTCATGTGCTTTGTACTCAGAGCATGAACGCGGAGAATACAACAGACAAGCCGATTTTAGGAATATATTTTCTTTTTGGCGAGTTTTTGTGATGGAAGTAAAAACTAACGGCAGCAGAAGACAAGTCATGTGAGTTTGGAGTTTACAGAGACATGAAAAGACCTGAGTTAAGAGTTTACAGAGCCATGAAAAGACCTGAGTTAAGAGTTTACAGAGCATGAAAAGACCTGAGTTAAGAGTTTAAGAGCATGAAAAGATGAGTTAAGACAGAGCCATGAAAACTGAGTTAGAGTTACAGAGCCATGAAAAGACCTGAGTTAAGAGTTTACAGAGCCATGAAAAGACCTGAGTTAAGAGTTTACAGAGCCATGAAAAGACCTGAGTTAAGAGTTTACAGAGCCATGAAAAGACCTGAGTTAAGAGTTTACAGAGCATGAAAAGACTGAGTAAGAGTACAGAGCATAAAAGACCTGAGTTAAGAGTTTACAGAGACATGAAAAGACCTGAGTTAAGAGTTTACAGAGCCATGAAAAGACCTGAGTTAAGAGTTTTACAGAGCCATGAAAAGACCTGAGTTAAGAGTTTACAGAGTCATGAAAAGACCTGAGTTAAGAGTTTACAGAGCCATGAAAAGACCTGAGTTAAGAGTTTACAGAGTCATGAAAAGACCTGAGTTAAGAGTTTACAGAGCCATGAAAAGACTTGAGTTAAGAGTTTACAGAGCCATGAAAAGACTGAGTTAAGAGTTTACAGAGCCATGAAAAGACCTGAGTTAAGAGTTTACAGAGACATGAAAAGACCTGAGTTAAGAGTTTACAGAGCCATGAAAAGACCTGAGTTAAGAGTTTACAGAGCCATGAAAAGACCTGAGTTAAGAGTTTACAGAGACATGAAAAGACCTGAGTTAAGAGTTTACAGAGCCATGAAAAGACCTGAGTTAAGAGTTTACAGAGCCATGAAAAGACCTGAGTTAAGAGTTTACAGAGCCATGAAAAGACCTGAGTTAGGTGAGTTTGGTGAATGTCGAAGACAACTTTCTCTTCTCATGTGAGTGCTGCTATTTTAATATATTTTGCCGGTTTCATAAGTGTGTATAAGTGCAGTTGTGTAGCATCCACATATTTGTAATGTCTAAATAACAGCGTGAGTTTGGTAAATATGTCGTTTGGCTCGTGTCTGCACAAAGATAACGTTACTTGCCCTGTGTTGTTGTTGTTGTTTTTGTTGTTGTTGTTGTTGTGGACACATCTGACACACACGTGTCTTTGTGTTGATGCTTTTAAGCCGCTTGGATTAAAAAAGTCTTTCGCTAACGCTGATTACTGGCTGTATTTCTCCATTTGTAGAATAAATTAGATGATAACTCATTTCCTGTAAGTGTTTGTCTGGTGAGTTAGTGCTGCAGTTATGTAGCCCCTCCAGTCAAAGTTGTCACCAGCCGCCACTGGAGATGTTTTTACTTGATGGGGCTCTTTTGACTTGTTTTGAAGTGTTTGTGCCTTGTTTCAATACATTTTATCCTGTTTCAATCCACATTTTTTGCTAAGACATTTAGAAATATTTTGGACCAAGTGAAACATGTTACAAAATCGAGGCTTTTTTATTTAAATCTAGAAACATGACTTTTGTGCAATAAACAGAATAGGACTGTACCATACTGCCCCAACCCGAGCCGATGGAAACAGGTTTATTATGTTTTGGGACTAAGCATCCTTTGCTTTATCTATGGCACATCACTAATATTATTCTGTTTTAATCTGTTCTGAGGTTTTATTTGACTTATAGTGTTGGTATTTAAAGTTTTGAGAACCATTGACACAGGTGATTCTTAAAACTGAATCTACTGAATCTTTCAGTACTTGTTCAATTCAATTCTTGCATTGGGTTCCATCCTGACATGTCTCTTCTTTCCTCTGCGCTGATAGAAAAAGTTATAAAAGGTTTGATTTTGCCATCTTTTCATCGTCAGGAAACAGGAAGCAAACAGCAAGCTGCAAGTGCAAAAATAGACCCATAAAAATTAACATTAAGACCACTTTTGGCTTTACATTTCTATAAAAAGTGTTTGTGATTAACATGCTGCACCAGTGACGACCCTCAAGAATAATTATAATATATCTTTTTTTAGAAAATCTCCTGAAATTCCCATGTCCCTCGCTGCTTCTACAAGTCTCCACATTCTGTTAAGGAGAAGTACAACCTGGCGTACGTTCACAGAGCAGACTGCACAAAGTGAAAGTGTTGGCGTTTGTAGAGAAGCAGAAGTTTGTCAGTGATCAGACGTTAAGAGGAAAACTCTCCAGAGGCAGACCAGGGTAATCCAAACGAGCCTTTGCTTCAGAGTTAGCCAAAATCAGCTGGCTAACGCTTACAGAGCTAGCATACTGTACGAGCTGATTTATCATTGAAGGAATACAGCAAGAACCAAGATTACAAACGGATTATCAACATGTACTGAAGGAAAACTGGAAATGATTCTATTTTTATTGTTTGGAAAGCAGAGATTAGCGTAAAAAAAGGTAAAAGAAAATGTATGGTAAGTTTATACAGCGCTTTCAAAGGTTTCTCTCAAGTCTTTTCACTCCAGTGTGGGCGCTGGAGTTTAAACAGACCAGGGGCACCGTTGGGAGCAGCTTTGACTTCACATATTCTAAAATCCACGAGAAAGAAAAAAAGCTGTTTTTAGCTAAGGTGGAAAATAAGAATGAGAAATAGTTTGGATATGTCCATAAATGCAACAGAGAAGAAGAGTTCAGTAGAGAGAACTGTTAGAAGAGCAGGGAAAATCAAGCACTGTTGAGATTTATAATAATAGTTGGTAATAATTATACAAATAGTAAAAGCTAAACACTTGCAAATTCTTTAAAATATCTGTGAATATTTTAGTACATTGTGAATACATTGTCCTTCACTTTTGGTCCAACAGCCAAACTAAAATGTTGCAAAATTGAGTCAGAGTCAGAGTTGGTTTAGACTGCATTTTAAAAAAAAGGTCCCTCTATGTTATATTTAAATCATATGGTAATAAAGCTATATTTAACTCTAATTTAACTCATTAACTGTGTCCAGATCTATATTGCATCACATTACATTACATTGTACATGCTCATTCCAAGAACATTTTGGACCAATTGTATGCAATTTATTATCCATTGCCTATGTAGTTCCTAGTGTCAGTGTAGGGCTGCAGTGCATTCTGGGAGCTGTCGTTCAAATTGTGTGGTTTTTATACCGAGGCTGATAAGCCAAAATCATATAATATGAAAGTGTGGCATGGTGGTGATGGTGATGACAGTGGTGTGATAGTAATGTTGTGGTAGTGATGATTTGGGGGTAGTGATGGTTATGATGGTGGTAGTGATGATTTGGCCGTAGTGATGACGTTATGGTGTTGATGATAGTGATGTTGGTGGTGGTAGTGATGATTTGGTCATGGTGATGACGTTATGGTGTTGGTGATAGTGATGTTGGTGGTGGTAGTGATGATTTTGGCCGTAGTGATGACGTTGTGGTGTTGGTGGTAGTGATGTTGGTGGTGGTAGTGATGATTTTGGTCGTGGTGATGACGTTATGATGTTGGTGGTAGTGATGTTGGTGGTGGTAGTGATGATTTTGGTCGTGGTGATGACGTTATGGTGTTGGTGATAGTGATGTTGGTGGTGGTAGTGATGATTTTGGTCGTGGTGATGACGTTATGGTGTTGGTGGTAGTGATGTTGGTGGTGTAGTGATGATTTTGGTCATGGTGATGACGTTATGGTGTTGGTGATAGTGATGTTGGTGGTGGTAGTGATGATTTTGGTCGTGGTGATGACGTTATGGTGTTGGTGGTAGTGATGTTGGTGGTGGTAGTGATGATTTGGTCATGGTGATGACGTTATGGTGTTGGTGATAGTGATGTTGTGGTGGTAGTGATGAATTTTGGTCGGGTGATGACGTTATGGTGTTGGTGATAGTGATGTTGGTGGTGGTAGTGATGATTTTGGTCGTGGTGATGACGTTATGGTGTTGGTGATAGTGATGTTGGTGGTGGTAGTGATGATTTGGTCGTGGTGATGACGTTATGGTGTTGGTGATAGTGATGTTGGTGGTGGTAGTGATGATTTTGGTCGTGGTGATGACGTTATGGTGTTGGTGGTAGTGATGTTGGTGGTGGTAGTGATGATTTTGGTCGTGGTGATGACGTTATGGTGTTGGTGATAGTGATGTTGGTGGTAGTGATGTTGGTGTGTAGTGATGATTTTGGTCGTGGTGATGACGTTATGATGTTGGTGATAGTGATGTTGGTGATAGTGATGTTGGTGGTGGTAGTGATGATTTTGGTCGTGGTGATGACGTTATGGTGTTGGTGATAGTGATGTTGGTGGTGGTAGTGATGATTTGGTCGTGGTGATGACGTTATGGTGTTGGTGGTAGTGATGTTGGTGCTGGTAGTGATGATTTTGGTCGTGGTGATGACGTTATGGTGTTGGTGATAGTGATGTTGGTGGTGGTAGTGATGATTTTGGTCGTGGTGATGACGTTATGGTGTTGGTGGTAGTGATGATTTTGGTCGTGGTGATGACGTTATTGGGTGTTGGGTGGTAGTGATGTTTTGGTGGTGATGATTATTTTGGTCGTGTGATGACTTTATGACGTTTGTTTGTTGTGGTTGGTAGTGATGATTTTGGTCGTGGTGATGACGTTATGGTGTTGGTGGATAGTGGATGGTTTTTTGGTGGTGGTAGTTGTGATTTTGGTCGTGGTGATGACGTTATGGTGTTGGTGGTAGTGATGTTTGGTGGTGGTAGTGATGATTTTGGTCGTGGTGATGACGTTATGGTGTTGGTGATGTAGTGATGTGTTGGTGGTGGTAGTGATGATTTTGGTGGGTGATGACGTTATGGTGTTGGTGATAGTATGTTGTGGTGTGATGTTGGTGGTGGTAGTGATGATTTTGGTCGTGGTGATGACGTTATGGTGTTGGTGATCGTGATGTGTATGTGGATGTTGGTGGTGGTAGTGATGATTTTTGGTCGTGGTGATGACGTTATGGTGTTGGTGATAGTGATGTTTGGTGGGTAGTGATATTTTTGGTCGTGGTGATGACGTTATGGTGTTGGTGTAGTGATGTTGGTGGTGGTAGTGATGATTTTGGTCGTGGTGATGACGTTATGGTGTTGGTGATAGTGATGTTGGTGTGGTAGTGATGTTTGGTCGTGGGATGACGTTATGTGTTGGTGGTAGTTGATGTTGGTGTGGTAGTGATGATTTTGGTCGTTGGTGATGACGTTATGGTGTGGTGATAGTGATGTTTGAGTGATAGTGATGTTTGGTTGGTCGGTAGTGATGGATGATTTGGTCGTGGTGATGACGTTATGGTGTTGGTGATAGTGATGTTGGTGGTGGTAGTGATGATTTTGGACGTGGTGATGACGTTATGGTGGTTGGTGATAGTGATGTTGGTGGTGGTGGTAGTGATGATTTTGGTCGTGGTGATGACGTTATGGTGTTGGTGATAGTGATGTTGGTGGTGGTAGTGATGATTTTGGTCGTGGTGATGACGTTATGGTGTTGGTTATAGTGATGTTGGTGGTGGTAGTGATGATTTTGGTTATGGTGATGACGTTATGGTGTTGGTGGTAGTGATGTTTTAGGGGTAGTGATGGTTATGATGGTGGTAATGGTGGTGATAGTCATAGACATTAAATTAGTAGAGGCAAAATCAGCAGCTAAGCTCTGTTGCTACAACACAAACAGTGCGACGCCATATTCCTCCGGTAGATGTGACGCTGCAAATCAACTGAACACAATTGAGGAAGTTGCACTTTTATGGATAAAACGGGCTGAAACAAGCAATTTCAGCAAAACCATGAGAAAAAACGGACCAAGCTTATGAAACAACATTGGTAATGTTATATTGTGTTTCCCAAACTGTTACATTCAGAGGCTGTTCAAACCCACCACTCACTGATGTAACCTGGACGCTCCTCCACAGAGAAGTGAAGCTTCATGTACAACATTTATTTGGTGATGTTTATGTCCTTTTTCTGCTGTTCTCACAGTAGAACCAAATCTCACAAGAAAGCGTACATTTACCACGACATTCCACAACATGTAAATAAGGTATGACTACCACGAGTTCACAGCTGTTTGTGTAATTATAGTACACATCACAGTCCCCATTCATTTTAATGGTGTTTGTTAAGACGTGTTCTTATTTATGAATATTAATGAAATCCTGATTCTAATCTTAACCTGCCCCAAGCCCCAGACCTAATCTTACACATTTTAGTAACTTTATGCCTAAACTTACCCGTTTCACTTGAAGAAACGTCCTCACGTGGCTTCAACCAAACTCGTGTTTTTGTAACGCTGTGAAATCTCGTGTAATTTTTACTCTTTTTCATATCTACTAAATGCACGGCGTAACATAAGTACTAAAAACAGCTGTGAACTCGTGCTCAAAATACAATCTTTTTGTGTCGTGGTTAGGTTAGGGTTAGGTTATGTACGCCCTCTAGTGAGACTGTGTTGCACAGTAACATGTAAAAGAGACATTTAGTGGCCATCAGAGTCTTGAATGATTCACTAAATCAGAAATCTCGATTTGAAAATCGCTAGCGCTTAGTAATTTTAAACACAAACTTAGTCTATAATAAAACACTAAAATGTTTGTAAACTCAGCATTAAGTTGTAGCGAGGCTCTGACCTTTGACCTCTGCTAAATGTAGTTTCTCAAATGCTAATTGTTCAATAACATCAGAGTTGGACCTGACGTCCACTAGTTCTATGTCTGTGGTGATAGTGATGTTCTTGTAGAGATGGTAAGCTTCTGCACACCACTTAAGCGTTTGATTGACAGCTGAAGAACGAAGAAACAGAAGCCAGGACAAAGAACTGATATGATTGCCACCAAAACTCCACAACCGGCAGCTCTGTGGGGACTGAACCCGAAACCTTTTTGATCTGCGGTGAGACTGATAACCGCTCTTTCACCATCTGCATCATCTCCGTCAGAAATGGCCCCCGCGCACACACACTCAACACAAACGGGGTAATGTTGCTTTTACTAAGTGGTTTTGGTAGATCATAGAGGAGACAATGGAATATCAGATGGCAGTGCATTTAAAAATCCATACGTGGACAATGGGTCAGATGGTGGAGTAACCGGAGGAGAAGACTGTCCGGTGGTGGTGGTGTAACAGATCTTATTACACGTGTCTACGCTTAATGTCGACTGGAGAGGCTTTTAATATGGTTGTAAACATCTGGAGCCGTGAAGGCTGGAGAGAGAGAGAGAGAGAGAGAGAGAGAGAGAGAGAGGGGGGGGGGTTCTCAAAAGGTTTTTTCATCACCTCGGATTTTCAGTGCTGAGGTGAGAGATAACAGATGGTTAAGTCAGGAGATTCCAAGCGGATATCTTAATAAGAAAAGAAAAGAGTAAGGGAGGAATGAGAGAGAGAGAGAAAGATAAAAACAAGGAGAGGGAGAGAGAAAGGAGAGAGAGAGAAATAGAGAGGGGGGGGGAGAGAGGAAAGAGAAAAAAGAAGAAAGCAAAAGAGAGAGAGATGAACAAGGAGGGGGAGGGAGAAAGCGAGAGAGGAAGGAGAGAGAGAAATGGGAGAGAGAGATAAAGATGGAGAGAAAGAAAGAGCGAGAGAAAGAGAGCAAGGGAGAAATGAGAGAGAAAGAGAAAAACAAGGAGGGAGAGAGAAAGCGAGAGAAAGGAGAAAGAGGGGGAAGAGGAAAGAGAAAAAAAGAAAGAGAGAGAAAGAGAGAGAGAGGAAAAAGAAGAAAGCAAAAGAGAGAGATAAACAAGGAGGGGGAGAAAGAAAGCGAGAGAGGAAGGAGAGAGAGAAACGAAAGAGATAAGAGATAAAGATGGAGAGAGAGAAAGAGAGTGAGGGAAAGGGGAGAGAGAAAGAGGGCAAGGGAGAAATGAGAGAGAGAAAGAGAAAAACAAGGAGAGGGAGAGAAAAGAGAGAGAAATAGAGAGAGAGGGGGGAGAGTGGAAAGGGAAAAAAAGAAGAAAGCAAGAGAGAGAGATAAACAAGGAGGGAGAGAGGAAGGAGAGAGAGAAATGTGAGTAAGAAATAAAGATGGAGAGAGAGAAAGATGGAGATAGAGAAATGAGAGAGAGAAAGAGAGCAAGGAAGAAATGAGAGAGAGAGAAAGAGAAAAACAAGGAGAGAGAAATAGAGACAGAGGGGGGAGAGAGGAAAGAGAAAAGAGGAGAGAGAAAAGAGAGAGGAAGGAGAAAAATAAAGAAGGCAAGAGAAAGTAGAGAGGGGGATTCTCAAAAGGTTTTTTCAACTGGTGAGGTGAGAGATTCCCTGTTATTCCCATAACAGGGAATCTGGAAGTTGGACTTGCAGAATTACACTATAAAAAAAAAATCCTTTAGATAAACTGACTTAACTTTTTTATGTTGATAGATCTTAACAATGAGAGTCAAAGATGTTCAACTTTGACAGAAAAAGACATAGAGAGAGAGAGAGAGTTGGAGGCAAAAGGGGAAAGAGAAAGAGAGACAGAGAGAGGGAGAAAGAAGGAGAGAGAGAAAAGAGATAGGAAGAGAAAAACAAGAAGAGAGAAAGGAAAGAGAGAAAGAAAGGGAGAGGGAGAAGGAGGGGAAGAGGAAACGGAGAGAGAGAGAAAGAGAGAGAAAAGAAAGAAGAAAGCAAAAGAGAGGGGGAGAGAGAAAAAGATGGAGAGAGAGAAATAGAGCGAGAGAAAGGAGAGAGAGAAAGAGAGCGAGGGAGAAAATGAGAGAGAGAGAAAGAGAAAAACAAGGAGAGGGGGAGAGAAAAGAGAAAGAGGGGGAAGAGGAAAGAGAAAAAAGGAAAGAGAGAGAGGAAGGAGGGAGGGAGAGAAAAAGAGATAGGAAGAGAAAAACAAGGAGGGGAGAGAGAAAGAAAGAGAGAAATATAGAGAGAAAGAAGGAGAGAGAGAAGTAAGCAAAAGAGAGAGAGATAAACAAGGAAGTGAGAGAAGGAAGGAGAGAGATAAAGATGGAGAGAAAGAAAAAGAGTGAGAGAAAGGAGAGAGAGAAAGAGAGCAAGGGAAAAATGAGAGAGAAGAGAAAGAGAAAAACAAGGAGAAAGCAGAGAGAGAAATAGAGAGAGGGGAAGAGAAAAAAGAAGAAAGCAAAAGAGAAAGAGATAAGCAAGGCAGGGAGAGAGAAAGCGAGAGAGGAAGGAGAGCAAGAAATAGAGAGAGAGAAATGGGAGAGAGAGAGATAAAGAAAGAAAGAGCGAGAGAAGGAGAGAGAGAAAGAAAAGAGAGAATATATAGAGAAAGGGGAGAGAGAGAAGGAGGGGAGAGGGAAACTAGAGGTGAAAGAGAGAGAGGAAAAAGAAGAAAGCAAAAGAGAGAGAGGTAAACAAGGAGGGGGAGAGAGAAAGCGAGAGAGAGATAAAGATGGAGAGAGAGAAAGAGAGCGAGAGAAAGGAGATAGAGAGAGAGAGAGCGAGGGAAAAATGAGAGAGAGAAAAAATAAAAAACAATCAAAGGAGTGAGAAAGAGAGAGAAAGGAGAAGAGAGGGGAAGAGGAAAAAGAGAAAAAGGAAAGAGAGAGAGGAGGGAGGGAGAAAAAGAGAGAAAAAAGGGAGAGAGAGAAGGAGGGGGAGAGGAAAAGAAGAGAGAGAGAAAGAAAAAAAGAAAGCAAAAGAGAGAGATAAACAAGGAGGGGGAGAGAGGAAGGAGAGAGAGAGAAATAGAGAGATAAAGATGGAAAGAGAGCAAGAGAAAGAGAGCGAGGGAGAAATGAAAGAGAGAGAGAAAGAGAAAAACAAGGAGAGGGAGAGAGAAAAATAAAGAGAGAGGGAGGATAGAGGAAAGAGAAAAAAAGAAGAAAGCAAAAGAGAGAGATAAACAAGGAGGGGAGAGAGAAAGTGAGAGAGAGGAAGGAGAGAGAGAAATAGATAGAGAAATCGGAGAGAGAGAGAGATAAAGATGGAGAGAAAGAAAGAGAGTGAGGGAGGAATGAGAGAGAGAAAGAGAAAAACAAGGAGAGGGAGAGAGAAAGAAAAGTAATAGACAAAGAGGTGGAAGAGAGGAAAGAGAAAAAAAGGAGAGAGAAAGAGAGAGAGGAAGGAGAGAAATAAAGAAAGCAAGAGAAAGGAGAGAGTGAGAAAAAGAGACACAGAGAGAGGAGGAAAGAGAAAGACAAATAGACTCAGAGTCTCAGAGATGTACCTATGACATCACAGGACTAGGACATTCAGTTCACTAGAACAGTGTTTTCTGAGGCTCAGAGGGGAAATAATAGTATCTCACAGACACAGCTCCAGTTTTGTTGATGATCAGAAAGAAATGTTAGCGCATAAATAACTACGTGTCAACACCACGCCAGAAAAAACAGGCGTGTAATTGCACGTCAAAACAGGCAAAGCGAGGTCATGACGTGGTACTTACACACAAGACATGAGAATATTGTCTGGACACGATACACGTTGTTTTAGTGGCTGTAATCTGAAATAGTGAAATAATTATGACCAAATGCATATGGACAGAATAAATAACCAGTGAAAGGGTCATGAGTATATCCACACACAGCAGCTTAAGTAAAGAGATGAAAAGACAGTGGATATAAAGTGACTTGAGTGAGTGTCCAGAGCTGATTCACCTGACAGGACGTCCTGCAGAGGGTGAGACTCACGGTTCAACGCAGATGAATCTAGTCAGGACACCCTTCTGACCTCCACCTCCTGCCCTGAGTCACACATCCACGCTAGGTCGACCGACTAGTGCCAAGACTGCAGCAGAGAAAGAACACGGCGGTCCTTTACTGATTTAATAGAACATGGCAAGTTTTCTGAATCAGTTTTAGTTTCAGAACAGAACAGAGCAGCAAGAGCAACGTGGCATTACTATCTACAGAGTTTATTTAAGGTAAGTGTAGCGCAGTGTTTGGTACAGTTGATTCTTTCTTATGAGAAAACAAACCCAGCGTTCTTCAGGGGCCTTCATTACATGGGCTCAACTGTGGTGTCAGGACAGCCTGAGTCGATTGTCTGCCTGATACTAGTCATTTCTTCAATGTACTGGGGAGAAACATTGCTTTAAAGGACACATAAAAAAAAAAAAAAAACCTTTTCAACTCAACACCCATCTTGTCACTAACAATCTCTTGGCATCTCTCACACTACTCTCTCTCGGTTCACCTCCTGTCTCTCTGATCGCAGTCAATTCATCCAACTTCAATCTCACGAATCCAACACTTTCCCTCTCTCTTCTGGTGTTCCCCAAGGCTCTGTCCTAGGTCCCCTTCTATTTATCATCTACATTCTCTCCTCTTGGTTCTCTCTTTCGCAAACATAACATTCACTTTCACCAGGATGACACCCAGCTCTACATTTCCTCCGCACACTCCTCCTACCTCTCCTTACCCTCTGTCTACAAGAATCCATCCCTGGTTCTCTTCAATTTTCTTCCAACTCAACAGCACACTTTGTCACCTCCTCTTTGATCTGCCCAACAAATCTCTCCAGAAACTGCAGCTTCTCCAAAACTCTGCAGCCTCCGCATCATCACCAGGACTCATCATTCCACCACATCACACCCGTCCTCCAACAACGACACTGGCTCCCCATAAAATAAAGAATCAACTTCAAACTTCTCCTCACCACCTTCAAAGCTATCCACAACCTGGCTCCATCTTACATCTCCGACCTCCTCCACATCTCCAACAGCACTGACTCTCTTCCGCTTTTCAAATCCAGACTGTTCAGACAATCCTACCCCAACATAATCACTCCCTCCGTCATCCAGTTTTGTGCCTTTTTATTCCGTTATTTTATGTCTTTTGACTTGCTGTTTTCATACTGTAGAGTGTCCTTGGTTGTCTTGAAAGGCGCTTTTAAATAAAAAGTATCATTATGATTATTACGTATTGTGCAAAATTCACATTCTTAGTCGTTAACCATTATATATAACATTGCTTCCCTGTCAAAAAATACTGCTTTAGTTTGAGAACAATGCAAAATGTAAGATATAGAAAGACTTGAAAATTCTTGAAAAAAAAAAAGGAGAAGACTTGACTTGGACTTGTCTCTCTTTGACTTGGACTTGTCTCTCTTTGACTTGACTTGGACTTGTTTCTCTTTGACTTGGACTTGTCTCTCTTTGACTTGGACTTGTCTCTCTTTGACTCTGGACTTGACTTGGACTTGTCTCTCTTTGACTTGACTTGGACTTGTTTCTCTTTGACTTGGACTTGTCTCTCTTTGACTCTGGACTTGACTTGGACTTGTCTCTCTTTGACTTGACTTGGACTTGTTTCTCTTTGACTTGGACTTGTCTCTCTTTGACTTGGACTTGTCTCTCTTTGACTTGGACTTGTCTCTCTTTGACTTGGACCTGTCTCTCTTTGACTTGACTTGGACTTGTTTCTCTTTGACTTAGACTTGTCTCTTGTTGACTCTGGGCTTGACTTGGACTTGTCTTTCTTTGACTCTGGACTTGACTTGGACTTGTTTCTCTTTGACTTGGGACTTGACTTGGACTTGTCTCTCTTTGACTCTGGACTTGACTTGGACTTGTCTCTCTTTGACTTGACTTGGACTTGTTTCTCTTTGACTTGGACTTGTCTCTCTTTGACTCTGGACTTGACTTGGACTTGTTTCTCTTTGACTTGTCTCTCTTTGACTCTGGACTTGACTTGGACTTGTTTCTCTTTGACTTGTCTCTCTTTGACTCTGGACTTGACTTGGACTTGTCTCTTTCTTTGACTCGGACTTGAACTTGTTCCTTGACTCAGGATTAACTTGACCAGTTTGTGAGCGTGTGCTGTGCTTTAAAGGAACATTCTGTGCTGTAGACAAGTGAATCTTCCCTGGAGAAAGGCTGTTGTTTTGACAGGACAATGGTTCGTCTCAGGAAGGATGAGACCAGCAGCAGCTAATAAAGATCTGAGCTCACAGGAACCTCCTCACAGAAAGTTCAAGGTTGTGAAGGGAAAGGGTCTGACTAATGAAGAAGGGACAGACAAGAATCCGACTGACACTGACGGACATGAAACACCAGGATGAGTGAAAAAAGAATGTGTTACTACAACAGCTAAATCAATCAGTATAGAGGGATTTTCGGTCGACGTCACTTTCCGCCCTACTGCGCATGTGTTACGTAGAAAGAGCTCATCTCCGTCCGCTTAGCTGGGCAAAGTTCTTTGAATAAAACAACAAACAGGACGAGAGCAGCTGTTTGGATCAGGTCTGAACCGGTCTGACAGACGTCTGTCTCCTGAAGTTTGTGTTTTTTCTCGTCGCTTTTTCACCTGAATGGAACTTTTAAGGTCGTAGGGTTGAATTTCGTTCACAAATGTTGACTTAACAGCAGAACTTTTGTTTTCTCACAGTGATAAACTCTTTTGACTTGTTTCTACTGTTGTGCTCTTTCTACAGTGCGTCGCCCGTGGTGAGAAACAAAAAATCCCTCTATAAAGCAGTATAAAGATTACACTTTCAAAAATGTTTTGGGTATTTAGGCATGTTTACATGGCTATACAGGTATGCATATATTTGTGTGTTTATACAGTACAGACCAAAGGTTTGGACACACCCTTCTCATTCAAATACTTTTTTCATTCATGACTATGAACATTGTAGATTCACACTGAAGGCATCCAAACTATGAATGAACACATGTGGAACTATAGTGCACAGCCAAAAAGTGTCATATTCTAGGTTCTTTTGCTTTGATTACTGCTTTTACACTCTTGACATTCTCTTGATGAGCTTCAAGAGGTCGTCACTCAAATGCTCTTCCAACAGTCTTGAAGGAGTTCAGAGATGCTTAGCACTTGTTAGACCCTTTTGCCTTCACACTGCAGTTCAGCTCACCCCAAAACCATCTGGACTGGGTTCAGGTCTGGTGACTGTGGAGGCCAGGTCCATCACTCTCCTTCTGGTCATTCATGGTGTTTATATCTTCAGTGTGAATCTACAATGTCCATAGTCATGAAAATAAAGGAGACTCTTTGAATGAGAAAGTGTGTCCAAACTTTGGTCTGTACTGTATGTATACATACTGCATATCCATGTGTTCATTCATTTTGCTTTTTCCCGTCCTTATTGGGAAGCCAGAGCTCTAACCACTCTGTGTGTATACTGTATATGTATTTTGTAGTTTTGTTTGTTTGAAGATGTGAGTGGGTGTGGGAGGTTTAATGGGTATATTTGATTTTATATACAATAAACAATAAATAATTTAAAAAAAGTTTGTGGCCTCATCTTGCCCCCGGTCCATGGCAGTCAGGGATTTATTTTTTCCTCTAACTAACACTCTCAAAGCTCAAAATAATGTAGTCTGATGTATATTGTTAATGAAATGAAAAACTCTCCACAGATCTGATGTGTATGTTTCTAACTTTACTGTGCAACATTCTATGATTAAAGCAAAGGAGAAGGTATTTACATCCAAAACAAAGTACCATTTTGTGTCTTGAATTTCTGAGTAACTAAAGTCTTCACTCAAACCATTACTTTTATCTGAAGTGAATTTACGCCTATGCAAAGTCATGAATACAATAAAGCCGCAGTTAATGTGAACACGAGCTCTGTAAAAACAAATCCATCACACAGCCTCAGACGATTCTTCTATTTCATGTTCCATTGTTCCGCTGGATTCTGCATTTCTCTGTTTGTTTGTCTGCCTTGATATTGAAAAAGGATTATAAATAGAGGTAATAAAAGGAAGTGTGTCTTTATGAAGTGACTGGTGCGTTTGTGCTTCTGACTGTGGGATAAAAAAAAACAAGATTGGACTGAACCTGCAGAAAACAAGCATTTGCATTTGAGTTTGTGCCGGAGGCAGTTTAGGTGTAATGGTCAGAAAAAATAAAAACATACGTGATTATATCTAAGATTTTAACAAACATGGTGCAGTTTCATGAGCCTCCTCTTGTTTCTATGAAAATGTTCTTCCTTTAGCTGGAATATCCCACAGTAATCCACAGGCCTGGGTGTTCATTTTGCCTACACTGAAAAAAAAAACAATTACGTTACTCCAGATTTAGCGCAGTTTTAGTCCTGGTTTAGTCCCAATTTTAGTCCTGATCTACTCTTGGTTTAGTCCAGTTTTTGATCTAGTATAGTCTTTCTTACACCTTAGTCTTTTATCTGGTTAGTCATTTTAGTCCTGGTCTACCTTGGTTTAGTCCAGTTTTTGATCTGGTATAGTCCTTTCTTACACCAGTTTTAGTCCTGGTTTAGTCCATTTTAGTCCTGGTCTACTCTTGGTTTAGTCCAGTTTTTGATCTGTATAGTCCTTTCTTACACCTTTAGTCCTGGTTTAGTCTGTTTAGTCATTTTAGTCCTGTTACTCTTGTTTATTTTTTGATCTATAGTCCTTTCTTACACCAGTTTAGTCCTGGTTTAGTCCTGGTTTAGTCCAATTTTAGTCCTGGTCTACTCTTGGTTTAGTCCATTTTGATCTGTATAGTCCTTTTACACCAGCTTTAGTCCTGGTTTAGTCCAATTTAGTCCTGGTCTACTCTTGGTTAGTCCAGTTTTTGATCTGGTATAGTCCTTTCTTACACCAGTTTTAGTCCTGGTTTAGTCCAGTTTTAATCCTGGTTTAGCCCTTGTTTAGTCTTGGTTTAGTCCAGTTTTAGTCTAGTTTAGTCCAGTTGTAGTCTTGGTCTAGTTCTAGTTTTGACCAGTTTTAACTCTAGTTTGTTCTAGTTTTAAGCCTGGTCTAGTCCTGGTTTAGTCCTTGTCTAGTGTAGTTATCGTCTGTTTTTTAGCCCAGTTTCAGTTCTTGTCTAGCTCTAGATTAGTCCACTTTTAGTCCAGGTCTACTCTTGGTTTAGTCCAGTTTTAGACCTGGTATGGTTCTTTTTTAAACCAGTTTTAGACCCAGTCTAGTCCTAGTTTATACCACTTTTTTCCTGGTTTACCCTAGCTTTGGTCTTAGTTTAGCCTGGTTTAGTTTTGGTTTAGCCTAGTTTAGTCCTACATTAGTCTCGTGTTAGCCCTGGTTTAGTCTAGTTTTAAGCCTAGTCTAGTTTTAGTCTGGTCTAGTCTTGGTTTAGACCAGTTTTAGACTTGGTTTAGTCCAATTTTCAGACTTGGTCTGTTTTTTAATTATATTTTTTTTATCAGCTTTAGTCCTGGTCTAGTGCCGTTATAGTCTGATTTTGAATTCCGGTCTAGTCCTGTTTTTTACCAGCTTTAGTCCTGGTCTAGTGCTGTTATAGTCTGATTTTGAATTCTGGTCTAGTCCTGTTTTTTACCAGCTTTAGTCCTGGTCTAGTGCTGTAATAGTCTGATTTTGAATTCTGGTCTAGTCCTGTTTTTTATCAGCTTTAGTCCTGGTCTAGTGCTGTTACAGTCTGATTTTGAATTCTGGTCTAGTCCTGTTTTTTACCAGCTTTCGTCCTGGTCTAGTGCTGTTATAGTCTGATTTTGAACTCTGGTCTAGTCCTGTTTTTTACCAGCTTTAGTCCTGGTCTAGGTGCAGCTGGTTCACATTCTGGCTTAGTCCTGGTCAAGTGTTAGTTTAATGGTGGTTTGGTTCAATTTTAAACTTAATCTAGTTTTATTCCTGGTCCAGTCCAGGTTTATTCCATCTTTTTATTCCAGTTATAGTCTGGCTTAGTCCTGGTCTAGTGCTGGTTTAGCTTAGACTTCCCAAACAAGTTTTTTTCATCTCATCACAGATTTGCTTGAACTACGTTGGTCTTTAAATAAGTCTGCGTAGATATACTGTAGATTGACTAAAATAGCATAGTCTTTGCAGTGATGAGGTCTAGGTGATATTTTCTCATGCCTCGGGCTTTAATGAATCACTTGAACTGTGAGTAAAATTATGTGCATGTATGGTAATTATTTTCTCTGTGTGTTTAAATGAAAAGGTCAGAGTCAATCCTGTGGCAGCGTGACCGAGAGGTAAAGTTCACTGTGACCGTGCAGTTCATTGTCTAAGCCCGTTCTCATCACATCTCTGAGCCCCATCTCACAAGAAAGTACATTTATCACGATATTACATGGAATTATGTACGATTAGCGCGAGTTCACGGCTGTTTTGCGTAATTATGGTCCCATGTTGTGGTAAATGTACGTTTTCTTGTGAGACTGTGTTGGATCTCTGAAACTATGTAGGTTGGGTCAGGGCAGTACTTGGATGGGAGACTAGAGTAGAAAGTGTTGTTGTGTCCTTGGCAAGACACTTCATGGATGCACATTTAGAAGTATTGTATAAGAAGGTGGAAACGCCAAATCTCGCATTTGGGTCTTTCTCTGAAAGTGGGACCGTTTTACCCATTGGTTATTTGACAGGTTTTCATTAAGTAAATAATAGTAATTTTGTTTTAATTTTTTATGTAATATATACTACTAATGTGCCTCTAAAAGATTTAAAAAAATTGTAGCCAAGATAAGATGGAACGTTTTTTTTACAACCTGTTTTTCAAAAAAATGCTTAAATATGGACCAAAAGTGTGACATTCTTATCCAGCAATAAACATGATGTAATTTCCTCATGTAAACTCGATAAAATACTGCATTGAAACACAATAAAATGAAGAATAATGTTGGAAAGGATGTTTGCATTTCGTTTTCTACTTTTTGTATTGAGTTTTGTGAAAATGAATGAATTCCTGACGAATGTAACTGTTGGTGCCATAAAAGTTACACACGGACCTGATCAGTTTTACCATTTAACTTTTGTATTACAAAAAATAATTTGCATTTAAACGATCTTCATTTTACCTGCCCTCCACCTCATTGAATTAACATTGACCTATAGAATGTTGTGATGTCACGTGAAACCATTCGGAGACGAGGTTTGGAGACTTGCTTGAAGAATCTTTAAAGGGTCTTTCACACCAAGCCGAGGGTCGCCCGTCTGAACCAGTTTGGCAACTTTTGCCGACAGGCGGCTCACGTGTGTTTGGTGTAAACGGGGTTGTCGGGGTCAGAGGACCGCGGAGCACGTCGTGGAGGCGGGTTTTTGAAGACTCGCAGGTAGAGTCGGTGTCGCCAGTTGCCGCAAATGCAGCTGTTTGATTGGCCCGTGGCCACAGGAGAACCAGTGATTCAGTGCGCAGGAATATAGTGCGGAAAACCGAAAATAACGCTTACGGAAAAACAGTATTTAGCCGAGCATGGATTGTTGTTATTTACACGGGTCAAACGGGACGTAACTACGAAGGAGAATGGCTACTATTTGGATGGAGGAAAACACGGGGGAGATTACGGGAACCGAAGTACGAAGGCTGGACTGTGGAGGGAAATATGAGTTGAGCTTAATCCGTGAGGTAAGACTAGAAACATCTGTTGCCGTCAAAGTTTGACAACTACTACTCGCGTGCAACTTATGTTTCGTCATTTTCGTCAAGCGTTACATCACGCGCATGCTCACTCTGCATTTGTTTGACGACTGGTGGCTGTTTGGGTCGTGTTTGTCTGAATGTTCTTCCACATCGGTGCCCCAAAGAGACGTGAACAGACAGTGCATCGCTCCTCCCTATCGACAGCGACTGGGGGTTGTGTTGGTGTGAAATACCCTTAAGACTTTTAACGTGGGTAACTTTTAACTTGTTAAAGTTGAAATGGTAAACGTGACATTTGCTGTTTTGGAGCAATTCAAATGCAAGAAAAAATGGGACAAACCAACCCTAGACAAGTTATTTCAGGTAAATAAACTAGAGCCCAGTTGGACAACCCTGCATGCATGAGTGTGTCAGATACAAAGAGGAACACCTTTTAAAACACAGTCAACTAGCTCTCACAAGCCTCACAAACGCTTCTAAACACCAGCTGAAAGTTTCTCCAGTCTGGTGTTGTGCGTCATCGGCTCCTTGAATCACCAGATTATCCTGTGACTAACCTGCGTACGGTCCTCAGCCAGTCAGGGGCCGACGCAGGGGCCCTCGGGAGGCCAAATCAGCACACAAAAGCATTAGAGCAGGCAGACCGGGGCCCCTAATCACTCAATCACTCTCTTTGTTCCGCTGGACACAGGTAGTCTGAGTTTACAGAGGGACTGCTGAGGTGAAAGACTGTTCAGGAGACTTCAGCTTCCTGCTTGTCTCGCTGTGCCTGGAATGTTCCACAGTATTAAAGGCATTTATCTCCGTCCGACGAGACAAACAGGGGACTTCACCAGGTCAGGATAAAGTAGAATGTACTGTGTAATGTTATGTGAGCGAAGACTTGTATTGTGGGAAAGATCTTACAGGGGTTAGACCACGTTTTTAGTACAACAGAGTGATTATATTTACAGATTATATACAGTGCCAGCCCTGTTTTCATTCCAACCCTTCTTCTCTGCCAGGCCTGTTAGCTCATTTTAAACAATATTCGCAGCTCTACAAAAACTTTGTGCAATGGAATCATAACATGTTGTACATCAAATGAGATCTACAAGTGTTTGAGTTAACGTCCTTTTTCTAAATCAAACTTCATATAAGTAAGTAAGTTAAGTAATCTTTATTTGTATAGCGCATTTCACAGACACAGTCACAAAGCGCTTCACAGTGAGATGAACCTCCCCTCCCCACTCAGTGATAGTAAGCTGCCCTGGGGCAACTCACCAGAGGCGATTCACCTAACACCTGGCGCCTCAACTTCCGATTATCACCAAGTGTTCCCTAACATGCATGTTATCAGTTGGTGGGGAAACCGGAGTGTCCGGAGGAAACCACCCAGACACGGGGAGGAACATGCAAACTGCACACAGAAAGTTCCCGGGCCCATGCGGGAATCGATCTCGCGACCTTCCTGCTGTGAGGCCAGAGCCACCGTGCCGTGTCAGTGTTGTTTTCCTCTGTTCTACTTTTTGGTGAAAGAATGTGAGCCACTACAACGAAATAATGTCTTGAGGATAAAAACACAAGGTTTACATGATTAAAACAATGAGGTCTTTTTCAGACGAGAAGGCAGCACAAGACTTTATTCTGAAGCTTATAGTTTCAGCCTTTTTCATGGATCATAGATTATATCTTGGAGGGAACACCCACTTCTCCATGATGGAGGCAAAAGCTCTGTCTGTGTGCATTACAACTACGGAAACTTTGCCAAAAACCTGCCTGTTTCTAAGTGACTTTTCTTGATTTCAAATGTAAAATGTCTGTATCTTGTGGAACACGCTGCACTAACAGGCAGGAGGTTATAAGCCTAAACCTGGAGCTTTTTCTTTTACATTTTGATGAAGATAGAAGACACCAGTGGATGACAGCAACAAATCCAAAGAACTGGAAACCCTCTAAGTTGTTACAGATTGAACCCCTAACAACACTCATATAACCAAAAGCCAGTTAGGGTCATAACAACATACTAATAAAAATGAACAAGCAGTTTATTATAAGATATGTGTTATTAAATGTCGAACTAGCACCAGAATAAGGTCTTGCAGAATAAGCCATTAATAAGGACTGGATAAGTAGTAATTAATAAGTAACAAATAACAACTTAACCACTTACAAATATGCTTAATAACAGCTTGATTGTTGTTAATATGTGTACCCTGTTACCATATATACATATGTATGTGTATATATGTATTCATTCATTTTTCTACCGCTTAATCCCGTTAGGGGTCGCAGGTGACTGGAGCCTATCCCAGTGACTTTGGGCCTTAGGCGGGGAACACCCTGGACAGTGGCCAACTTGCCGCAGGGTTAGACAGACAACCATTCACTCTCTCATTCATTCACTAAGGGAAAAGTACAGTGATGCCCAATTGACCTAAACATGCATGATTTTAGAGGTGGGAGGAAACCGGAGAAAACCCACGGTGACACGGGGAGAACATGCAAACTCCACCCAGAGAGATCGTGAGATGCTGATATGGTCCGACCCGGGAGTCAAACCCACGACCTCCTTATTGGGAAGCCAGAGCTCTAACCACTTGGCTACCGTGCACCCCAATATGTATGTGTACTATATACTGTATATAAATATATATATATATATATATATATATATATATATATATATTATATATATATATATATATATATATATATTATATATATATATATATATATATATATATATATATATAGTACACATAGTAATATTTGAAAAAAAGATGCAATGAATCTCTTCCACAGCCTGCATCATGTGTGGCTAACACCAGCCTCACATGATCTACAACCAAGTGACTGTAAACCCTGTTCACCACAGAATGGGATAAATCATGAGGAGTAAAGTCATTTTATTGAATCACAAACATAGCAGGAGGAAGCTCTATTACAAACAAGAAGAAAGTAGTGAGTGCATCATCAGGCCAAAAGTCAAATCAGCAGGTGCTCTTCAAGGGTCCAGCGGCAAAACTTACTACAAGAAGATGAAAAAGGTGATCCGAGGCACACTGACAAGAATAAAAGTCCTTTATTAGAGCTACAGGGACAGTCCTGTAGCTCTAATAAAGGACTTTTAGCTACAGGGACAGACCTGTAGCTCTAATAAAGGACTTTTATTCTTGTCAGTGTGCTTGGATCACCTTTTTCATCTTCTTATAGCAGGAGGAAGAGTCTGGATCAGCTGCATTCATTAGCTTTTCCAAATACCTGCTTTGTGAGTTTCTAAAAGACATCTTACTTCCACAGACAAATGGACTGAACATGCTCTAGAAACATCTGTTGCAAGAAAATCTGTGAGAATGTGTCAGTTTTGCGCTCCTGTAATGCTGCGTACACACACTTCTGCATGTAACGTAGGTGCGAATGGACAATATCATAGCAAGTCCAAATGATCATTTCGGCCCCAGCTCCATTTGAGTTTGAGACCTCCGTTTTAGATCATATTCTCACAAACACTAAACACTAAATAAAACGCCTGAGTGTAAAAGTCGTCCTGACCAGGTGAGTGTCTCCGGATCGTCTGCTGAGGAGAACACAGACTCAGCAGCAGCAGCAGGAGGTCTGTGCAGCAGGTACGACTGCAGGCCGTCCCACGTCCTGCAGAACCCCCGACTCTCCCTGTGGGGGTGTGGGTAAAAGGGCCTATACAACAGCCTATTCAACCTAAAGCCCAGGGGCAAGATATAGCAGTAGTAACTTTATCACTATTGAGACGTTTGTACTGTAACGGTTATTTATTCACGCTAAATTCTGTTGTTTTTTTGTTTGTTTGTTTTTGTTTTTTGTTCCAATAATGTTTTTCTAAAATGATTGAATTGGAGTTCTAGAGTGTGGAGTGAACAGTACAGATGAAAGGAGCAGACAGAGGCAGATGGGCCTGAGCCGCTGGATTTTCTCTCTTTGTTTTTAATCACAAACAGCCTCTGGATTTAGGTCCCACTGAGACTGCACCAGGTCTACATCAGAACCAAACCAGGTCTGCATCAGAACCAAACCAGGTCTGCACCAGAACCAAACCAGGTTTATATCAGAACCAAACCAGGTTTATATCAGAACCGAACTAGGATTGCAGCAGGACCAAACTAGGACTACATCAGAACCGAACCAGGACTACTTCAGAACCAAACTAGGACCAAATCAGAATAAAAAAAAAGGTTGCACCAGAACCAAAAACCAGGACTGTACCAAGACCAAACCAGGACTGTACCAGGACAAACCAGGACTGTGCCAGGACAAAACCAGGACACAACTGGGACTGTACCAGGACCAAACCAGGACTGTACCAGGACCGAACCCGGACTGTACCAGGACACATCTGGGACTGTACCAGGACAAAACCAGGACTGTACCAGGACCAAACCGGGACTGTACCAGAACCAAAACCGGACTGTACCAAACCAAGATTAAACCAGGGCCAAACCAGGACTGAACCAGGACACAACTAGGACTGTACCAGGACTAAACCAGGACTGTACCAGGACTGTGCCAGGACAAAGCCAGGACTGTGCCAGGACTAAACAAGGACTGTGCCAGGACTGTGCCAGGACTAAACCAGGACTGTGCCAGGACAAAACCAGGACTGTACCAGGACCAAACCAGGACTGCACTAGAACCAACCCAGGACCAAACCAAGATTAAACCAGGGCCAAACCAGGACTGAACCAGGACACAACCGGGACTGTACCAGGACTAACCAGGACTGTACCAGGACTAAACCAGGACTGTACCAGGACTAAACCAGGACTGTACCAGGACTAAAGGACTGTACAGACCGAACCAGGACTGTACCAGGACCAAAACCGGACTGTACCAGGACCAAACCAGGACTGAACCAGGACCGAACCAGGACTGTACCAGGACCAAAACCGGACTGTACCAGGACCAAACCAGGACTGAACCAGGACTGTACCAGGACTAAACCCGACTGTACCAGGACTAAACTAGGACTGTACCAGGACTAAACTAGGACTGTACCAGGACTAAACCAGGACTGTGTCAGGACTAAACCAAGATTAACCAAGACCAAACTAGAACCAACAGGACCAAACTAGAACAAAACAATGTTGCACTAGAAGGAAAAATCCGGACTGCACCAATTCCAAACCAGGACTAAGCCAGAAGCAAACTAGAACCAAACTGGAATCAACCTGGGACCAAACCACGACCAAAGCCAGATCAAACCATTACCAAACCAAGACCAAATCAGAACCAACTCAGGACAGCGACAAAGCTAAACCAGGACTGCATCAAACCAGGCTTGCAGTAGGAATAAAGTTCCAAACAAAAGTTCCACACACTATACTTTCTAAACCATTTAAACCTCCAGATCACAGACACAAAGAGAACACGATGGCGTCTGTTCTCCTGACACTATTCTGTGTTGTGATGTCAGATAATCTCGTCCATTAGGTCCAGCACACACAGGCTTTTGTCCTACATCTGTGTGAGCGAACAACACCTCCTTTCAGCTCCATTACCCTACACACCAGAAGAACAAAGGAGCTGCATTATGGGACTTTTCTGATGGCACTATGGCTTGATTATATGGAGATGTTATTGTGTGGCCTGGAAAGTGTTTTGTTGCTAAAGCAGAGTTGATTTTTGGGCCATCCGTGATTGTTACTGCTGCATGGAACACGCCAGAAGTAAGTCGAAGTCTACTATAGTTACAGTGTCTATTTTCAGAGAAGAAGTTCGTCAAACATCCAGGATTGACATATTTACAAACCAGATCAGACTAGATCTTCTGCACTCAGATTGTGGGTGGAGACATCTCACTGTCTTCTTCGTGTATTTTAATATATTTTTTGATGTATCCTTCATTTAGTCAGGAAGGTCCCATTGAGATACACTATCCCTTTTTCCATTGAGTCCTGGTCCGGAATAGCAGGTTAAGACAAAACAAGAATAACATAAAGGCAGACAAAATACAAACATAACAATACAGACTTAAAATCGCGACTTTGACTCTGGCGACTTTGCACCAAGTATGTTTTTAAAAGATATTCAAACTGACCAATTGTGGGCAGAGATGTGAGGTCTAAGCTGGCGCCACCTAGTGCCTCCAATCAATTTGATTTGAGTCAGGTATCACAGGACTGCAGACGGTTCACAAAAAACAGGAAGTACGGTGGTCCAATCAGGGAGCAGCAGTGGAGCCAGAACTAAGCAGACTGTATGTGTTCTACTCGTTTGACCTTGTGTCGAATATTTACTTAGAAAATTATATTGTAACTTTTAATTTGCAAGTTTGCCACATAAAAACTGACACACACATTCATGCTCTTCTTCCTGGACGACAAACAACCAAAAAGCAGTGATTGGTTAAATGATAAAAAGTCCCGCCTCCTGTGAAGTGAACAAACTCCAATGATGCGATGTCAGACGGTTTTCCACAAAGTGAAATGAAACCGGCTGATGCATCAGACTAAGAACTACAGAGTCTGCAGTTCACTCCAAACATGTTGTCCAAAGACAGTTTTCCCAAGTTCAGTCTGAGCACTTGGCTCCTTGTCTGGCTCATGTCTGGGTTTGTCTACCCAGGTAAGAGAACTTCTCCAGGTATAAGTTCATTGACGTTCGAGGCCAATCTCATAAGAAAGCGTACATTCACCACGACATTACACAATATGTAAATGAGGTATGATTAGCACCAGTTCACAGCTGTTTTTGTGTAATTATAGTACGCTTCACAGTCCACGTTCATTTCAATGGTGGTTGTTAAGACGTGTTCTTGTTCATGAATATGAATGAAATCCTGATTCTAATCTTAACCTGCCCCAAGCCCCAACCCTAATCTTAACCATTTAGTAACTTTATGCCTGAACTTCCCCGTTTCACCTGAAGAAAACGTCCCACGTGGCTTCAACCAAACTCGTGTTTTTTTGACGCTGTGAAATCTCGTGTCATTTTTATTCTTTTTCATATCGTGCTAAATGCACGGCGTATCATAAGTACTAAACACAGCTGTGAAGTCGTGGTCAAAATACGCTGTTTTTGTGTCGTGGTAAAAGTACGCCCTCTAGTGAGACTGTGTTGGACATTCGTACAAGGCTCTGCAGATCTAGTCTGATCTGGTTGGAAAATACAACTCTATTTTGATTATAAGAAATAGACTAACCTGGTCAGCCAGATGATTTATCTCGCGATATTTGTGAATTCACAAACACGAGATAAACCATCTGGCCTTCGTGCTGCCCGATTGGTTTGGGAGTCTGAACCAGCGATGTTTCGGAGGTGTTAAGACGGCTGTTAGCGCCTCGGTGCTAACCCTACCCTACATTCAAGCTAAACAAAGATGGCGGCTCTCGTGGATGTTCGTGTTTCTGCTGCTTTTGATGCGGTTTTAGCAGAAATATGGAGTCATTTCTTTTTGAAAGAAGAGCAGTATGTGTGACACGTACTTGTAAGGTAGACCCCACACCCAATCAGCTCGAAGTATTTCACTAAACGCCCCACCTTTTCTCCAACGCTTTCAGTGAGTCAAGTCCCAGATGGATATAGTGAGAACTCAGATAGGAGTTCAACACAGATCCATCTGGCGTTGCCAGGTTAGAAATAGACTATTTTCAATACAATCGTGATACCACAATGACATCTAAAAATGCTCTTTTTAACTAACTTTTTTTTTTTTTTTTTTTTTTCAAAGCAAAATTGCAGTTTTCTTTCTTTTCCTTTCTTATTAAACATTCTGGTTTTGAACTTGTTTTGATAAAACTCAGAAATCTTAGGAAAAAAAAAATCAAATTTTGTCCAGTTGATTTATTTTAGATCACTGTTACTTGTTGAAACCAGTCTCTAGTTTTGATACAATGATTAATAACTGTTCAGTACTTTTGACTTTTGTAGAGAGATGACAAATCTTCTCACATTTGCAGTCACACTATGGAAAGTTTCACATAGCAGTTCTAGCAACACATCAAAGAAATGCAGGCTCTAGTACTAGTCTGGAGAACGCATATGGACTTGGTCTTGTCAGGGCTTATTTTTCAAGATGGTCTCGATTTAATCTCAGTGGATCTGGTCTTGGTTTTGATTACAAATGTTGCTTCACCAACCTACAAAAAAAAAGCATCCATATACATCTTTACTCTCCATCTGTCTCTTTTACCCCTACTCTCTTTTTCCCCTTCATTTTGTTCCATTCCTCTCCCTCTTCCTTCTCCTCTCCACAGATAGATAATGTGATTTGTGAGCGTGGTCAATCCTTTCTCTCTCTCCTCTCCACACCTCCATTTTACTCTCCAATCCTCCCTCACCTCTCCCTTTTTTCCTTTTCCTCTCTTCCCCTTTAGTTCAGCCCTCACCTCTTTCCCTTTCCCATCTCCTCTTTTCTGCTGTCTTCCCTCTCCTCCTCTTCCCATCTCCTACCCTGTCTTATATTTAATGTTTCTCCCTTCTCTCCTCACTTATCTTTTCCTTCCTTCTCCTCCTTTCCCCTCTCTTCCACTTCTCCCCTCCCCTGTTATCTCCTCTCCTCCCTTCCCCTCTCCTCCCCTCCCACCATTCCTATTCTCCTCCCCTTTTGTCTCCTCTCTTTGTCTCCCCTCACCTCTTATCTCTTCCTTTCCCCTCTTCTCTCATCTTCTCCTTTCCTCTCTCCTCCCCTCCCACCATTCCTATTCTCCTCCCCTTTTGTCTCCTCTCTTTCTCTCCCCTCTTATCTCTTCCTTTCCCCTCTTCTCTCCTCTTCTCCTTTCCCCTCTCCTCTTATCTTCTCTCCTCCCCTCACCCCTCTTCTCTGCCCGTCTCCTCCTTTTCCTTTTCCTCACTTCTTTCTCCCATTCCTTCTTTTCCCTTCTCCTCTTATCTCATCTCCTCCTTTCCACACTTCTCCTCTCCTTCCCTCTTATGTTCTTTTTCCTCTCTCCTCCCCTCTTGTCCCCTCTCCTCCTTTCACTTCTCCCCTCTTTCCTTCTCATCTCATCCTATCTCTTCTCCTCCTTTCCTCTCTCCTCCTCTCTTCCTTTCCCTTCTCTTCTCCTTCTCCCTCCTCTTTTCCTCTCTCCTCCCCTCTTATCCCCTCTCCTTCTTTCCCTTCTCTTCTCCTTCTCCCTCCTCTTTTCCTTTCTCCTCCCCTCTTATCCCTCTCCTTCTTTCCCTTCTCTTCTCCTTCTCCCTCCTTTCCTCTTTCCTTCCCTCTTATCCCCTCTCCTTCTTTCCCTTCTCTTCTCCTTCTCCCTCCTCTCCTCTTTCCTCCCTCTTCTCCTCTCTCCTTTCCCTTCTCTTCTCCTTCTCCCTCCTCTTCTCCTTCTCCCTCCTCTTTTCCTCTCTCCTCCCCTCTTATCCCTCTCCTTCTTTCCCTTCTCACCTCCTTCCCTCTCATCCCCACTTATCTCCTCTGCTCCTTACCCTTCTTACCTCCTTCCCTCTTATCTTCTCCTCTCCTCTCTTATCTGCTCCCCTTGTTTCCTCTCTCCTCTCTTCCTTTCCTCTCTCTTCCCTCTTATCTCCTCTCCTCTTTTGCCCTCCCTTCCCTTCCCCTCTCCGCTCCTCTCTTTCCTCTTCTGTACTTCGAGGACATCAAAGCTTAAGCTGACACAGAATCACTCTTTATGTTGACGTCTCACTCCTTTTCAAGCGCCTTAAGTCCCTCTGAAAATACACAGGCGACGACACCGTTTTTTAGCTGAAGTTTCACTCTTCACCTGTCGTCAGAAGACTTTCTGTCGAATAACGCCGGCTTGTTTCAAAGTAATTCCACTTCCAGACGCATAAGAAAGAGATAAACTTGTGCTGAAGATAATACTGTTCAGGCTTTGTTTATACTGAGGGTTTTTGTGTTTCCGTGAGGATAGTCAGGCTGAGCAGATCCATCCTGTGATCAATACAGTCTATACTCTTATTGGTTTTGGCATATGGAGCTCATGCCCCAAGTTACTGAACTTGTTGTTCCGCCTTTACAGCCGAGAAGGAGCAGTGGTAACTAATGGCAACAAGCCTAAAGCAGGACTGAGATTAAAACTCTTTTAAACACGCCTGAATCTAAAGACAAAAACTGAACCATGGGCTTTTGCTTGTGAGGATTTGCTGTTTTGATAAAATTGTCATATTGTGATTCACTGTTACGAATCTAAAAAACATGCATGTGCAGGTCATGAGCAACACGTGAGTGAATGTCAGAAATCTAATGCTGTTCGGGTCAGACAGTGTTGAAGCAATTTTGCGTGCGGATGAGAATTTCGATGCAGAATATTTGCGAAGCTGACACCCCAACAGCGCCCTAAAAGCTCCAAAGTGTGTCGGGCCGTGAAAAGTGCCGTTGTCTGTGTTGCCTGCATCATACCGCAGTGGTTTACACATCACAATAAGGCCTTGTCCTATCGACTAATTTTTCGATTAATCGGTTCGTAAATTATTACTTTTTATGGCTTTTACGCTAATATATAATATAATAATTTGAGTTGATTTTTATAGTTAAGTGTAAAACTAAATATATTTTGACTTAAGAACATTGTTAATTATTTCTCAAGTATAAATGTCATATATGCTCAAAATATTTGAATATTGAATAAAATAATACACAAAAGTATTAATGCAAACTTGAATCAATATTAAAGATTGATGTTACTAAGAATGCATTAAATATGGCTTTTTTTTTTTTTACAGTTTTAAAACAAACAAGGCTCCAGTGCAACAGGCTTTAATACAATGAGCACCATGTCACATCAAACCAGGTCTCCTGTGCATGTTGGTATTATGAACAGTAGGTCAGAAGGCAGTTGCCTTTGTGATTGGAGTGCTGGACAGCCTTGCATGTCGGCCAGGTCGCACGGAGTGTACGACGTATAACCTTCAGTCCGACTGGCACCGGAGCCTGTACAATGGCCAAATACGGTTGGTTCGGTCAGGGCTTGCTGGCAGAAGACACGTGCAGTGTTTGCTGTCGTAGAGAAAATAAAGTGCTGGACGCGGAGACCGCGCCGTCAGAGGCTTTTAAACACGATGTGCGGTTCTAGTTTCACTTTCTAGCAGCTGCGGTTCACATTGGATCGGTCCTGGCCTGAAAACTTATCTTGATGGAAGAGGATTTCTCCGTGAAGACGCGCTTTTGTGGAAATACATCACAGATGTTCGTAGCGGCGCCTGGATCAATTCAAAGCTGGGACATTATTTAGAGGCACGGCCAAAGCGACGATCGACGGTCCACGTGCGTCGACGTATTTTCTAATCACGTAGTCGATTAGTCGGAGGAGCAGGCTCTAGTTGGAGGATTAGGAATGTGTTAGTTTTCATGAATAATAACACGTCTTACATTCTCCATTGAAATGAACTAGGAGAAACGCGTTAAATACACACGCCAAAATAGAAAGTAGCGTTCATTTCAGTCGTGTTTACAATCCCCTCAAAATATTTCTCTGGAAAATCTTTTCTCTGGAAAAAAGTAAAAGTCTGTAGCTTTTCATTCATGTGGTTTGGTGTGGTTTAAAACTGTTCTGTGTAGACACAAGAGTTGCTCAAAAATGTAACAGCAGATAAGTGTTTGTAAAAAAAACAAAAAAAAAAAAAACACCCTGTACACGTGTATACATGGTCTAGTTTCTGTCCATCCATGTGAGCTCGTTGCCAGTCTGTATCTGTTCGTACTGTTTTTGTTTGTCAGGGTTGCCAGAATTTTCAAGCAACCAAACTCTTTTGAAAAAAAAAAATAAAAAAACAACTTTTTAATTTCAGGCTATTTCTCAGAACAGCTCACACAGCTTCATTCACAAACTCATATGTTTAGTGAGTTTAGTTAGTTTCTCCCAACACTCTTCACACTTGCTCACACAGGGTACATTTCAAAAATTCCTCCGATAAAGTTTGATAATCCAGGCTTTATTTCTACTTCCAAGAAAAATTGTTTATAATTCTACCACAACCTTTTTGCATTTGAAAACTTGAATGATGTAGAAGCCATCCTTAGCTCCGCCCCTTCTCTCATCGGCCAATCCAAACCACGACACAGTGTAGACCGCGTTTTAGACTTTAATGGAGCCTAAAGTGCAGCAGTATCAGATAGTAGGGTCACAGGTCAAGTCTCGCTCCTGAGTGCACCCTTGACCTCTGACCTTTCATCTAAACTGACCCTTACTCCATTGGGACGTGCACTTTACAGAGAGACAGAGTTACTCAAACAGCACAAGGTTTAAACTTTATCAGACTTTTTATCAGTTTAGTAATATTGTAATATCTTTAGACCAAACAGAGAACTGAACCTGCAACAGAACTGGACTATAGAGGGTTAGGGTTTCGAGCGCCGTACTCACATTCAGACGAGTGGCGAAGGACCGGAGTTCAATCATTTGTCCTTATTGCAAACACATTTGTCTCAAATGTATGCTACTTAAGTCTATTTTTTTGGTATATTTATTGTAATATTTACTAACAACAGCAGTGCAGGTGCATGGTCCGTGGATTAAAATAGAAATATATATATATAAATAGGCGTAACACTTATTCAAAGTAGTTCCACATTGGGTAAAGTATAGTTAAGTTCTTTTTAAGACTATTTTAATGCCCCTTCAAACAAATTGAATGAAATCGCTGGCAAAATACTAAAAAAAATAATAATAATTAGATGGCAATGAATCGTGCTTTTTTGTAGCACTTTGAAGGCCTTTAGTTTGGCCCTTTACTCCCAAAAATTGCCAGGGGCCAGATTAAAACAGGCAGAGCGCTGCAGTTTGCACAGGTCTGGGCTGAAGCCGTGTTTCTATTGGTTCAGATTCCTCAGATCAGTTCACTTTGGAGCGGTTTGGGTTGTTTATGTTAATGATGGTGAGTGTTTCTACGGCAGTGTGACGTCACTCACACATTGCACATGGTTTCTTACATAAATAAAAAGAAAATGTAGCTGAATGATGCTTTTCCTGCAGGGGGAGGGGCTTGACAAACCTCACCTCGGTTTCTGTTTAGATCAGAAGTTTGGATTAACATCGCTACACGGATTCTTTGTGAAGGATAAACCTGTCTCACCTGCCTTCTTTTTCTCCCTGTTCTGAAGACAAACTGGCCGCAAAAACACAACAAACGCTTTTTATGACTGTAACTTTTGGTAGAGCTTGCTTGTATTGCATTGTCTCCGTTGTGCATGCTGCAAGTTGTTCTTTGTGTAAATAAAAGTGAGCTTGGGTTAGTTAGACGTGGTTTTGCATTGTGACAGGCAGGTCTCTGGGATCAACTCGATTTGATGCTGCGATCCACTGGTAGTTTGCGATCGACTAACTTGGCTCACACCAGATGGACTTGAGTTCTTCCACAGTCTCCATCTGGAAGTTGACTCGCTGAAAGAGTTCGGGAAAAGGTGGGATGTTTAGTGAAATACTTCAGCTGATTGGGTGAGCGGCCTACCTTATTTGTGCTTAACAATCACAGCAACAACTCGTAATGGTGTATCCAGTGTCCGCGTGGGATAGAATAAGTGTCACACATACTGCTCTTCTTTTACTCTGTATTTCTGCTAAAACGCATCAAAAGCAGCAGAAACACGAACATCCACAGGAGCAGCCATCTTTGTTTAGCTTGAATCAGCTTGGTGCTAACAGCCCGTGTTACATGTGATTGGCTACAAACCTGCTGCTGTGATGTGATTGGGTTAAACACCGCTGGTTTGGATTCCCAAACCATGGCGGCTGTAGGCCAGATAGTTAATCTTGAGTTTGTGAATTCACAAATATCGAGATAAACCATCTGACCAGGTTAGCGATCGACGGCTTGCCCACTCCTGTTCTAAAGAAAAATAGATACAGTCGCAACGTGTTTTGGGGCTTGGCCTGCAGACGGGGAAAGTCATGTTGGAAATTATCTGCTAAACCATAAGGAGCTAAACTTTGTACCTATTTTAAGACTTTTTTTCTGGCAAATTACATGCATTTTTAGAAAACTAATTCAAGTTGGGTCACAATCAAGTTTAAACGATGGTTGTTGATGTGGCGTTATGTCGGAAAAGTAAACAAAAGTTAAAAAAAAAGATGCTAAAAGTGCCAAGTGGTGCTAGCATCACGTTAGCATTAAGTCGCAGCTACCATTTGCTAAATATTGTTAAATATAAAAAATATTCCTTAATCCATATTGCTGTTTAGTTGAGCTGCTGTTTTCTGATCACTCTCAATATTCCTTCCCCCACATATTGCTAGTTAGTGATCCTGACTGTATCTATTGGAGAACAGGTTTGCCAACTCTCCATATGTGTGTGAAACAAATCTTTAGAGCTACAAAAGACAAAAGCCTTTTAACACACAAACACACTTTCTTATTGGGAATAACTCTTTGCCTCCAGATGTTTTCAGATGGAAACACGAGACACGGTCGTGGGACTGCAGAGTATCCATAACCAGGAAATGTGAGTGTCAAACGTGAGTGACAGGAGGGGGCGGGACAGGAAACAGGAAGTGGCTGTTAACAGCTCCAGCCATCAGGGAGAGTGTCAGCGTCGAGTGGGCTGTGTTTGGTTAACGTCTGCTTCAGTTTCACTAAGTGTTTACTCTAGTGGGTCTGCTTTGAATCACCTTCAGCAGATTCCATCCATTCAGTTTCTTCAGTTTTATCTGGGGTCAGTGTGAGATTTTTGCTGATAAAACGACAATTAGCTAACAAGCTGTGTTCATATGCACATACACTGATTCTAACACAGAAATAAGACTCATACTATACAAAGCTGACTTTTTGTGTTTGTAATCCTGTTCTAACATGGCTTCTTAACATTGATCTTGTTAATAACATTTTACATTGAGGAGCTAAGGTTGATTTGCTTTTTTTTTTTTTTTTTTTCATTTTTTTCGGGGTTTTTTTCAAAGTGCAAGAGTGTAATTGTGCGTTCAGACGAGACTGCATATTTGCCTCCATTTTCAATGTTAAGTCAATGTAACCTGCGTCTTGAGTGTTCAAGCTAATTTGAGGTGTGAATTGTCTGGGGCGACTGTGGATGCGCCTTCATGCTTCTGAAGATCGTCGCATCGAAGCTCAAAATCCATCTTCAGACGCTTTGGAAGTTCACTTTCGAAGTCGGACCCCCCCATTGACTTCCATTGATTTCCTTGTATTTTAGCAGATACAAGGATAATGCATGCCTACGGGATGCATTACTGAGTAGGTCTTGATGCCAGGAGTTCAGTTTTGGAGGTTTTCCGCTTTGCGCTGCTTTTGTCAACAATGAGTTGACAACTCATTGTTTTTGCGTCAGCAGAAGTAAGTATACACATCCCATGCTTCGCCCAGCCATCATGATCAGCAAGACACTTGGTGATGCCTGTCTTTGCCCAGGCATCATCGTTGCAGAACCAATAGGCCCTACGCCCTGTAGGGGCTCGGGCCTAATAATGTTCCTCACCAAAACCCAACTTGATCCTGTGACAAACATTTCCAGTAGGGCTAGGCAATTATCATATAGATCAATCTCGATTTGATTTTGTTTAACCTTCAAAACCCACAACCATAAAATTAATGAATCAATTCGATCTCTCAATTTTTTAAGTAATTGCAAGATGCTCTGTTAGTCTTAGCAAAGCGAAGCATTAGCATCAGTTGTTTTCCACACTATCAAATTGCAAATTCTGTGCATAATATGTCCAACAATCCAACCTTAATGCATTGACAAAAACAGAGTCACAGAAACTTTGTAAAAAAGTGAAATAAATGCTTGTTAACATCAGCCTGACCCTCATGTTCTCTGTTTGTGAATCACTCAGATTAACGCCTGGTTGGATCCAACGTCAAGCAGGTACTAAAAATGTCAGCCAAGTCTCCAGAGCAAACATAGATGTACAATAAAATTTTAAATAACGTACGATCAGCATGCTCTCACACGTTTTTCACAAGAAAGTGTGGCTTCAAAACTCATTTTGGTTCTTGGCGTAAAAAGGCTCAAAAACTTGCTTATTGTATGTTTTTGTTTTGTTTTTTAACATCATGAGGTTTTCTTTAGACATTGTGTTGCAAAAAGTACTTAGTCCCAGAGATGCTAGTGGAAAACACCCTGTAAGCGTGGATATGTATGGGAAAATCTGTATCTCACAAACAGGTCGAGCCGCTGTATTTCGATCTCCAATGTAAACTCAACATGGTGTGGCTCATTTACATCTCATCTGCATAATGCCATTTTCAACTGCTAAAAAACCATCTAAATAATAGTAAATGTGCTGTACTAATAATTGCGAGCCTGTGAGTGTGAGCGGAGAGAGAGAGAGAGCTGGAGGGTGACGTGGGTGAGGAAATGTCAGCCCCCTCAGGACGTCCCCCACAGAGACCCACTAATGCAGAGACAGACCAGCTCACAGGCTCACCGGTTCTGCAACGTGTCAGAGCGGCTGCAACGTGTCGTGGATGTGTGAGAGGAGAGACGTGTGTGGTGAAAGACTGTGACATGTGGGGATGGGTGAGTTATTTGGTTGATTGTAAAACACGTAAAATGGCTTCAGAATAGAATACGTTGCTGTTACAAGGCAATACACTCATTTTAATACAAGTATAGTTTCCATTTCCACGTGTCTGTGTCACCTGAGCAACAAGGATGTGTTTGTGTTAATTACCTTCAAATTAGACACATGCTTTCAACACTATTTACAGGTAATTACAAAGGATTCTGTCATGTAATATTGCATTTATACATAATAATTTGGCAATGTCTGTGTAACTGTGTCACTATGGAGCCTGATCTCACAAGAACAAGAAAAATTGACCACGACATTACACAAAATGTAAATTACATATGATTAGCGCGAGTTCACGGCTGTTTTGTGTAATTATGGTGCGCATGACAGTTCCAGTTCATTTTTATGGTGGTTGTTTTTGTGTCATGGTAAATCTCCGCTTTCTTGTGTACTAAATGTACTTCTTATTAAAGTTTATTCTGTTCAATTCTATTGGTGGTGATTATGAGCGTGGTAAACCTGTAAAAGAAGCATAACGTGCTGCACAATACCATTGTGAACTTATACAGTAACTCATTGTGGCACTACAGTCACTGTTCAAGCTACAACTTGCATGCTAATTCTAATGTTAGCATTAGGAGCTAGGATATAGCGCTAATGAAACAAACACAGAACTGACTTTTCACTTAGAAACTTCATCAGTTTCATTAGACCAGGGGTCACCAACTTGTCGATCACGATCGACTGGTAGATCTCCGAAGCAGTGGAAGTAGATCCCAAAGCCCCTGCCTGTTTATATGAACTTTAACCACAAGCTACACGCGCGATGTACACACTCAAAATCCACACAGGAGGTACACGTGCGAATTACAAGCGTAAAATGCAGAAGCTGGATTTCTTCAGCACAACGCCAGCCGACAGCGCGACTCCTGAACACACGCACACAAAAGAGAGAGAAGAGCAGGAGGAGAAAAAGAAAGAGATGAGCAGGTGGAGGAGACAAGTAGGGTGGTGCCACAGACTCCTACCTGCTCACGCTGGGTTGTCCAATACAGAAGTTTGTTTGTTGTTTATGTGAGTCAAAGGAAAGCGGTAACACTTTAAAGTACCGCCCGCTAGTTAATAGGTAACTACGGGGGTACTTACTGGTACTTCTGGTGTTAGTACCAGTGGTAGTTACTGGTAACTACAGTGGTACTTGTAGTGGTACTTAGAGTCACAAGTACTGGTAACTAAAGTGACAGTTACCAGTATATTTAGTATTAACTACAGTGGTAGTTCACTGTCAGTTACTATAGTAATTGATAGCTCACTAACACTGACAGCGGGTCGTATTTTAAAGTGGACAAGGTGGTACTTCACTGTCAGTTACTATAGTAATTGATAGCTAACTAACACTGACAGCGAGTCGTATTTTAAAGTGGACAAGGTGGTACTTCACTGTCAGTTACTATAGTAAACTCACTCCCTCAGGTATAGGAACCCACAAACAAACTGGGCCAAGGGGAGCGTTCCCTTTAGCTCAATGCGTTTGTCAGGTTGACCGGCGCGTGGGAGACCCGGGTTCGACTCCCGCTCAGGACATGTGTAAGACCATACCCGTTACTCTATCAATTACTGTAGTAACTGACAGTGAAGTACCACCTTGTCCACTTTAAAGTATGACCCGCTGTCAGTGATAGTTAGCTATCAATTACTGTAGTAACTGATAGTGAAGTACCACCTTATCCACTTTAAAATACGACCCGCTGTCAGTGATAGTTAGCTATCAATTACTATAGTAACTGACAGTGAAGTACCACCTTGTCCACTTTAAAGTACGACCCGCTGTCAGTGTTAATTAACAGTTAATTAATGCAGTAACTACCAGTGAAGTACCACTGTATTAAACTGTACAAGAAGACCAGCTGTCAGTGTTTTTTTAGGAACTACTACCAACTTTTACTGTAATTTAGCTAGTGCTCAATACATTATTTACTAATAACTATTGTTTAAAGCTCAACCAGCTGTAGTATGCAAATATTTTTTGGGGTTTATTGATAAACATTTTGTAAATTGTTAATGTGTTTCATATCTGTTGTGGCTGTGAGCATAATAAAGAGGTGTCTCTCTGTATTAGATTGCCCAGTGTTTGATTTTTATCATAATCTGTATTATACACAATATTTGCAGTAATAAACTTCTTTCATAACAGTCTTTACCTTGTTTGTGTAGCATCACAAATAGAACCACCAAGTACACAATTAAGTATCACTAGAGGTACCCGTATAAGTACCACTAATTAGTACAAATGATGCCACCATAATCCCTAATTATCATTCCACAAAAGTACCAGTAACTATCACTATAATTAAAACTTAACTAGCCGGTAACTGTCACTTTAGTGACCAGTACTTGTGACTGTAAGTACCACTACAAGTACCACTGTAGTTACTAGTAAGTACCACTGGTACTAACACCAGAAGTACCAGTAAGTACCCCCGTAGTTACCTATTAACTAGTGGGCGCTATTTTAGTAACTGTCAATTAAGTACTAGTAACTACCACTGTAGTTAATACTAAATATACTGGTAACTGTCACTTTAGTTACCAGTACTTGTGACTCTAAGTACCACTACAAGTACCACTGTAGTTACCAGTAACTACCACTGGTACTAACACCAGAAGTACCAGTAAGTACCAGTAAGTACCCCCGTAGTTACCTATCAACTAGCGGGCGGTACTTTAAAGTGTTACCCCTTGGGCAAGACACTTAACCCACACTGCCTCAGTTTCTGTGTACATTGGGTGGATGGATCCCTGACTGTAAAGTGCTTTGAGTGTATATTGACCCGTCCCCTTTTCTAGGATTTGCACTTCCGGTTATAGCTCTGTTACGATAGTTTAGATCTCTTGAAAAAGAGATGATACATCTCAAGGGCTACCCTTAAACAAATAAATAAGTTTGTCTGTCTGTATTGTGGGGCAATTTCAACCATATGTAATGATAGTTAAAATAAAACCATTTGAAGTCTACAGGCTAAATGCAGCTAAACAGGAAGTACAATTCCTAGAAAAGTGGGCGGGACAAAATAGGGTCAATAGCCTATGTGTTAGACTGTAACTTACATTTTAATGAAATATTATGACTATAATGCCAAAGTAACCACTTACTTTGGCATTTAGTCTTTTGGCCATATAGGCCAAAAGACTAAAGACTAGTCTGAAAATCCAAACTTTCAACCTTGCTAATTAAACAAAATAATGTAAATCTATTGGTAATCTTCAGTCTGTGCTCAAAAGTTGCTCATGAGCTGAAAGGTTGGTGACCATTGCATTGGACCATCCACACTCACACACATACACACCAATGCAAACCTGAGACATTTAATTGTTAATAACACATTGCTTCTACTTGTTTCGTGTTACAGTATTATGTTTGACTTTTTGTATGTCTGGATTTTGCTTTTATTATTTATTTTTGCCATGTATGTATGTATGTATGTATGTATGTATGCAATGTACTATATGTATTGTTCATATCCTGACAACCTCCTATCCTATCTGTATTGCAATAAAAATAAAGTTAACTTAGTACTACAGCAGCATAGGCCTAAAGTTGAGATGAACAATACCAGGCTGCTAAACAAATAATAAGAATATACAGCAAACATAATTTAATAGAAGGATATATTATATCCACATACAGACAATATCTGTAGCAGATGCATTTGTATTTCTCTTTGTCTTTGAGGGAAATGTGAAATCTGATCCCAGCATGATGAGACCTCATGGTAACATGACGTAATCCACGGCGACGCCCTAGCCAAGCAAATAATCAACAGTTCTGACATGACAACTATGTGATATACCTGCACATTTAAATTTGCGTTGTAGACATTAACATTTACATTGCGCGATATACATGCACATTTAGGTTTGAGCGGTATATATACACATTTAAATTTGCGTTGTATACATACAGTACACATTTCCAAGAGATCGCCTAAGCCAATCCTTTTCTATTTTGCTGTAGGACTTCCTGCTGGTTCACTAAGTACCTTTTGTAAGTTGTACCTGATCTGATCCAGAGCACCTCATGACTTTTTTAAAATAAACAAGTTCATTCCAAACTCAGAGCACTCAGGCTTTCTGCGTGGTTATTGTCTTGCCCTCTGTCCTCTGTCCCTGCAGCAGGAGACAACAGCAAGTGGGTGGTGCAGACAGACAGAAACAGAGAAGTAGAGTCAGATGCTGAGACCAGGCAGAAGGGATCAGAAATGGTGGAGATTTTGCGTCAGTGGCCTTTGCTCACACGTGCAGCAGAGTTTCCTTCATGATTCTGTGCAGAGCGAATGCAAACTGTTCGAAAGTCTAGTCGAAAACCTGATCATTCTGGCTAATCAAAGGTTTGTAGAGCAAGTAGCAGTAGCCGAAGTTGAAACTTAAATACAATTAAAGACATTTCAATTTGAAACTGAAATTGTCGATGCACTGTCACAAGACCCTTAAAGTGAGGCTAAACACGCTCAGAGACTTACTCCTCCCACAACTGAACCTCAAACAGACTCGCAAAAAAGAGGCCTTTTAAGAGGCGCCCAGTGGGTGTTAACAGACATTGATTGACAGCACCAAACATAGACAGTGAGCTTGTGAGTGGTGTGAGTTTTGTGTGGAAGCGATTCTGACTTGTGGAGAAGTTCACAGCTCTGAGGCTGTGCACACGTCTAGTTGCTTACTCTTTTTTTATAAACTTTGCAGACATATGTATGAAACCTTTGCTTTATCTGACATAAACACATGAGCTTATGATGTGGACATGTGAGTATTTTCTAAAATTGAAAATGAGAAAAATGAAACTACGATATAAGGATCAAACCTGCGCACCTCGGAGCACACTTTGTCAAACTGAGTTATGTGACTGATGATGTCACTTCTCTCTGGGCTTTTCATTTGTCAACTCGATGTGACGTCGGCATGAACTGAAAATGCACTGACAGCGCTTGACCATCGTGGCAGAATGGTTTTTGCGCACATAACTGCAAAATGAGCAACAGTTAAAAGCTAGCAATACCCTAACCAGATTTGATAATAGGCCCATGGCTGTGACCGGTGCGTTTTCATTTACATTTCTTTCTTTGCCCTGTCTGTTTCTGGGCAGCAGTGGGGGTTACGACTTGCTTGGAGTCCGGGAGAGGTCCGGGCTACCTTGTCGCTCCAGGTTTTTCCTTTTGGGTGTATAGCGGTGTCGGCTGTGGTGTTCCCCGGGGTCTGCTTTGACTTGGGTACCCTTCATGATTGTTATGTAACTGATTTGAAGCACCTGATTCAGACCTGGAAGCTCCCAGACCACTTGTAGAATCAGGGAAAGTCAAATACTCTCACTCAGGCTGGCAGGACAATGACTGCAACTTAGACACAACGTAGCATCAAACACACTGCACACATGAGACGGGATAAGTATTGGGACTGAAACAATATCAGAGAGGGGAGGGGTGCCTGAGGGTTTGCCCTGTGGTATAACTGGGGGGGAGTCCTGGAGGTGGATGGTGGTCCGGGTCGCTTTCTGGGTCTGGTTGGTCGTCCCTTGTGGCTCCTCAGACGTGTTCCTGGTGGCTTTCGTTTGGGTCCTCTTGTGGCCTTTTTGAGTTCTCCTTTAAATGCTTTTACTGCTCACAAAGTTTACGTAGCGCACCTTTCCTGCTGCAGGCTGTTGGCGTACGTCAGGTGAACAAAGGCTAACGAGCAGACATATGTCGACTGGTCCATCTGCTCCCAGACCCACAGCTGCTCTCCGTGTCTCTGAGAGGAAATGTACAGAGTTAATCCACTCGGAGACGTCTGCAAATGCAAATATCACTAATTATGTTCAGAGTTTAGGTTTTCAGAGCGAGGTCAGTGAGTTCAAAAGCTTGTTAGGATCTGTAGCAGTGTTAAATCTCTTACTCCACTTCCCCTTTTTCTAGTATTCTCTCTTTTTCTTCTTTTTCCCTCTTCCTCCTTTTGCTTTCTGTCCTTCCTCTTCACTGTCTTCATTTCTCCCATCTTCCTTTCTATTCCTTTCTCCTCACCTCTCTTTCCTTCTCTCCTATCCTTCTCCTCTCTCTTCTTGTTTCTCTTTCTCATCTCTCCTCCCCTTTTTCCTATCTTTTTCCTCTCTCTTTCTTCCTTGATCCTCCCTCTCTCTCTGCTCTTCTCTCCTTTCTCCTATCCGTCTGCTCTCTCTATCTTCTCCTTTCTGTTTCTCCTCTCTCCTCCCCTCTCTCTCCTTACTATTTTCCTTTCTCTCCTATCCTTCACTTCTCTCTCCTCCTCTATCTTTACCCTTCTCCTCTCTCTCTCCTCTCCTCCCCCTCCTTCTCCTTTCTTTCTCTCTCATTTTTTCTTTCCTTACTTTTCTCACTTCCCTCCAATTCTCTCTCTTCTCATTCTTCTTCTCTCCTCCCTCTCTTATCATTCTCCTCTCTCTTTCTTCTTATTTCCTCCCCCTCTCTCTCTCTACTCATCTCCCCTTTCTCCAATCCCTCTCCTATCTCTCTCTTCTCCTTTTTTTTTCTCCTCTCTTCTCCTTTTTTTTTCTCCTCTCTCTCTTTCCTCCCTCTCTCCTTACTCTGCTCCCCTTTCTCCTACCCTCTCTCTATCTTCTCCTTTCTGTTTCTTCTCTCTCCTCCCCTCTCTCTCCTTACTATTTTCCCTTCTCGCCTATCCTTCACTTCTCTCTCTTCTCCCTTTTCTCTTTTTCCTCTCTCCCTCTCTATCTTAATTCTTCTCCTCTCTCTTCACCTTTCTTTCTCTCTCCTTACTCTTTTCACTTCCCTCCAATTCCTCTTTCTTTCTACTCTTCTCCCCTTTCTCCTGTCCTTCTCCTCTCTCTTCTTATTTCTCCTCTCTCCTACCCTCCTTACTATTTTTCCATCTCTTCTATCCTTCACTTCTCTCTCTTCTCAGTTCTCTTTTTCTCGCTCTTCTATCTTTCCTCTTCTCCTCTCTCTCTTCTCCTTTCTTTCTCTCTCCTTACTCTTTTCACTTCTCTCCAATTCTTTTCTGTCTTCTCTTTTCTCTTTCTTCCTCTCTCCTCCCCTCTCTCTTATCCTTCTCCTCTCTCTTCTCCTTTCTCTCTTTCTTCTTTTCATCCAAATAGAGAGAGAGAGAGGCATTTTTACACTTTTGCACAGGTTCCACTGGAAATGAAAGGAGAAGCTGTGATGTCGCTCCCCATGTGTTGAGCCCATTACAGAGGTTTCGTTAGTTATTTTATAGTAAGGAATTTTCTGCGCAAAATGTTCAAAGCGTTGCTTATTTGAACATATTGATAAATTATTGAAATTTGATAAATTAAGAGTCTTAAAATTGTTTGATTGTAAGAGTGCAGCCATTGCTTTAGCTCATTGCATCTTTTGTGCAACAGAAAACACTTAATATCATCTCAACTGAACAAGAAGTGCCACATTAAAGTGAAGCTCACTCCCTAAACTCCACCCACAAACACATTTCAAACACAGTAAACTCATTGAAAAGCGTTGGGAAAAAGGCAAAGGCGGGGTCAGAGTTGAGACCAGCAGTGTGATTGGATTGACAGCAGGTGGCAGCAATTACGGCTCAATTTTGAATGGAAAATACACGCTGACGTCACATACGCTGTGTCCGAATGTCCACACTCGTTCCCTATCCACTCTAGTCCTGCCCTGTTCAGTGGACTAGTCAGCAGACTCTTGCCTGGAGAATCCAGCCTCACCGCTGCACCAGCGGATGAGTCTGGTCGCCCCCCGAGTCAACTGGATTTCTAGAACAAAGCTCACCTAACAGACAGCGGAAGGGAACCAATCAGAGAAGAGCATAAAGGCTTCTAGTGCCGTAAGCTGTTGGGATTTATCTCGCGCTGTCATTTGCCTTGACCATCTTGAACACGACTATTGACGCGATGTCTTTTTGGTAATTTAAAACGGCATTTACCGGTGAATGGAACAAACTCTCGGTTTTTCGGTGCGCCATGTTGTTTATCCTTCCGCCGCGCTGTCTAGATCCATGCGCGCTGCGCACAGCAGGGACGTTGTTAGCAAAAACCACGTGACTGAAATAAACGATTTTCATTGCACGGTACGATCTGGATTTCGAGGGAAACGCCCTTGGAGGGTGGGGCGACCAGACTGATATTTCTCTGTGTGAAAATACAGAGATATATCATTCTGGACTCTCAATTATCTGGTCTTTCAGACACAAAGCGCACTACTTTCAGCTGATGCAGGTCACGTGACTCTCCCCCTTGAGTTAAAATAATAGTTGGAAAAAAGTCAGATAAAATTAACTTTTGTAATAAATACAGACCATCTGACAAGCACAAGTCTGGGTTAACTTGGACACAACATTCAACTGCAAATGAATTGGATAATTCATTTTTTACAGCCCAAACTTCAGTTATGAGTGTTTTGTTTCTTCTCCGGCTCAACAGTGACTTTAAGCGGCTCCTTCTCATCTTTACTTCAGACGTGTTTCTAGTTAAAGACCTGACGGTGTCTGTGTTGTTTTTCCGATTCTGAATTGTGGTCTATATTGACCGTTCTAGTGACATCGATGCTCGCTACTTTTCCAGATGCATTGTGGGAAATTTTGAGTGCACTACATTTTGACCTGCTGGACATTCGGACACTACTACTACATGGCGTGACCCCTGAATAGAGACTAGTTAGGGCGCACATTCAGACACAGCACATAGAGTCTAGAACTGACAGGACAGACACAGCCAGTTTTGAGACTAGTTTGACCTGAAACTTGCAAGAATGCCTACAAATGCAAAAAAAAAAAAAAAATAATAAAGATGAAGACCCACAACGGTAGGCAAGGAAATTTAAACACAATATACACAATTTAACAACCAAAAAAGTTGTTTTAGAGTTTAGCTTCTCATATACATTCAGTATTGTACTGTATAATGGTTTATGCCTACACACCTGTTGACTTTTCCACTTAGTGACATCACAAGAGGATATTAAGCTTAAACAGTGTGAATAAAAGCTTGTTAGATGTGGTTACTAATCTATGTATGGAGCTTCACAAATAAGCTCTAAAATACACCAAAATGAGGGAAACCACTCGTCTTTTGAGCTAAATTTTCTGGGGGAGCACCCTCAGACCCCTCACTGTATGCAAGGGTTTTTGAGTTGAATTAGCTGAATTGTCTTTAAACTCCCGGACCACTTTTATTTCCCAGTTGAGAGGTTCAGAAAGCGTAAAACAGAAACTCTCCTACATCAGTTTCATGGCGTAAGAAGTGAGCTACATTACTGAACAAAGAGAATAAACTACAGAAACTAGTGACTCATTAACCCTGGAACACTATCGCTATAAAAAGTTACACCATAATTTTTTCCGGGTGATTTTCACTTGATATAATATACCCAAAAAAAAGTACTTGTCATAAAAATAGATCAAAATATGACAACACTTGGTAAATTAGAGTGGTTTTCTTTTATTTTCAACTGTGATATGTGTAACAAAATGGAAAATAAAACTATTGGAAGATCCTATAAGCATGCTCGAAAATTACAAAAAATTTTGAATTTTGAGAACAAAAAATTCCTAAAAAAAAAAATACTGATACATGAAACTTGATCTTTGGTCGACTCATTCCTGAGACATGTGAGACTTCCTGGTGAAGCTCAGACTCCTGGACACACAAACAACTACAGGAGAGAGGAACAAAAACTTGGTATTTGTTCATTGTGTAAAAATGACAACTTGATTAAAATATTGTTTTCTACCCTAAGAATTCACTTTGAAATCACCACTTTGTGATATATATTTATAATTTATATAAATAGCTAATGTAGCTTTTGGCAAAAAAACAAACAAAAGTAAACATACATTATACCCTCTATCACTGTTGCCGGGTGAAAATCACCCGAAAGCAAACTTGTGTTCCTCACTAGCTGAGATGTCAGAGACACTAATCCTGCCACAGAATGAAGCTGGAGTTGACCAGAAACAGTAAATATGGTGAAAATAAGGTGAGACTGAATGTTGTCACCCTTGACATGTGGCAGGATCACTTGATTTTAAACACTAACACTATCACTGGTGAAATCCACCCAAAACGTACATGACCCTCTTTCACTATCGCCGGGTGAAAATCACCCGAAAGCAAGTCTGTAGGAAAAAGTGGGCTTTGGGGCAGGGAAACACTCACACCTTCATAGAGTCAAAAACAATGGTGAAGCTCCCCAGGGACTCATGACACTCAGAAAATCATGTAAATACATTTGCTCGGGTGAAATTCAACCGGCGATAGTGCTCTAGGTTAAGCAAAGTTTTCAAGTGAAATTCCTCCAAACCAAACGCAGGCAGAAACAGAAACTCCTTGTTCTAAAGGCCTGATTTGTGCAGTTGTTTTATTTATGATACAATGTTGTGTAAAATCTGTCTCTGATTTACGTTCCTCTGATGAGAAACGACATCTCCAGACTGTACGGGAGTTAAAGTTTAATGAAGGACAGAGCTGCGGGAGGGGGGAGATGTTCCGCCGACGTGTCCCGGTAGGCCCTCGGCGGTCAGAACACGTCCCGGGATCATCGTTCAACTGCACATACTTAGCTTTACGCCACGTTTAGGCTGACTGTTTTCTCCTGGAAATGGAGCGTATACAGTCAAACACATAAATCCCGTGTAGATTCAGTTTTGTAGCAGGAGGCTGGTCCTGTTTGTTCAGCTGTCCGCGGGAGATCATTTGTTCACTGTAAAAGCTCGGTGTTGGAAGAAGATCAAGTTGTGCGGAAAATGTTCTTCGGAAGGTCTGGGCAGGAGTCTTTGCAGTTTGTCTTATTTAAAAAAAAAAAAATAATATATATATATATATATATATAATATATATATATATTAAATATAATATTATATTATATATATATTTAGCTCCTTAGCACAGTCAAGTCCAGGAGAGTCCATAACAAGAACCAGGACAAAAGCGTAATGAAACATTAACTGAGAGAATGTAACCCAAAAAAAAAAAAGAAAGAAAAATCTGATGATAAATATAAAAATACACAAAACATGACACAAAATGTTTATACATAAATCGACAAAAAGAAGATCACTGAGACAAAAAAAATGATAGCATTTAAAAAAAAAAAAAAAAAAAAAAAATATATATTATATATATATTATATATATATATATAATATATATATATATATATATATTAAGATAAACGAGCCCGAGCTCACAAGAAAGCGTACATTTACCACGACATTACACAATATGTAAATGAGGTATGATTAGCACCAGTTCACGGCCGTCCTGTGGAATTATAGTACGCATTCACAGTCCCCATTTCATTTTAAATGGTGGTTGTTAAGATGTGTCTTATTTATGAATATTCATGAAATCCTGATTCTAATCTTAACCTGCCCCAAGCCCCAGACCTAATCTTACCAATTTTAGTAACTTTATGCCTGAACTACCCGTTTCACCTGAAGAAAACGTCCCCACACGAGGCTTCAACCAAAACTCGTGTTTTTGACGCTGTGAAATCTTGTGTCATTTTTACGCTTTTTCATATCGTGCTAAATGCACGGCGTAACATAAGTACTAAAAATAGCTGTGAAGTCGTAGTCATACGCTGTTTTGTGTCGTGGTAAAAGTAACGCCACTAGTGTGTTGAATGAACATACAAAATTGACAAACCCTATAAAACGACAAAAAAAAAAACATTATGAGAAATTATGAAAAGCTACTAAAAGTGACAATCTTACAAATATAATATATAAAAAATGGAGGCACAAAAAAAGCACAAAATGTGAAAAATAGATAAAGAAACACATAAAAAATGGAGACCATAAAAATGAGAATAATGTGGTGAACCAAATATCATAAAATAAGAAAAAATGCAAATAAATTACAACAAACCTGGGCAAATGCAAAAATGCAATGGAACTTTTACAAAAAGACAAACAAAATTTCAACAACAAAAAAAGAAAAACAATGTCGAAAGATGCAATGAAAATTGACAAAAAAAAACAATAAAAAAAAAAGATGAACAAATGTTAAAAACAACAAAAAGAAATACAGCAAAGAAACTAAATGAATAATAACGCGAAAAAAGAAAGGTCCATCTGGAGCATCACAGAGGTTCCATGAGAACAAACTGGAGTCACAGTCAGGTCCAGGTCTGGAGACACGTCACAGTCAGGTCCAGGTCTGGAGACACGTCACAGTCAGGTCCAGGTCTGGAGACACGTCACAGTCAGGTCCAGGTCTGGAGACACGTCACAGTCAGGTCCAGGTCTGGAGACACGTCACAGTCAGGTCCAGGTCTGGAGACACGTCACAGTCAGGTCCAGGTCTGGAGACACGTCACAGTCAGGTCCAGGTCTGGAGACACGTCAGTCAGGTCCAGGTCTGGAGACACGTCACAGTCAGGTCCAGGTCTGGAGACACGTCACAGTCAGGTCCAGGTCTGGAGACACGTCACAGTCAGGTCCAGGTCACACGTCACAGTCAGTCCAGGTCTGGAGACACGTCACAGTCAGGTCCAGGTCTGGAGACACGTCACAGTCAGGTCCAGGTCTGGAGACACGTCACAGTCAGGTCCAGGTCTGGAGACACGTCACAGTCAGGTCCAGGTCTGGAGACACGTCACAGTCAGGTCCAGGTCTAGAGACACGTCACAGTCAGGTCCAGGTCTGGAGACACGTCACAGTCAGGTCCAGGTCTGGAGACACGTCACAGTCAGGTCCAGGTCTGAGACACGTCACAGTCAGGTCCAGGTCTGGAGACACGTCACAGTCAGGTCCAGGTCTGGAGACACGTCACAGTCAGGTCCAGGTCTGGAGACACGTCACAGTCAGGTCCAGGTCTGGAGACACGTCACAGTCAGGTCCAGGTCTGGAGACACGTCACAGTCAGGTCCAGGTCTGGAGACACGTCACAGTCAGGTCCAGGTCTGGAGACACGTCACAGTCAGGTCCAGGTCTGGAGACACGTCACAGTCAGGTCCAGGTCTGAGACACGTCACAGTCAGGTCCAGGTCTGAGACACGTCACAGTCAGGTCCAGGTGGAGACACGTCACAGTCAGGTCCAGGTGGAGACACGTCACAGTCAGGTCCAGGTCTGGAGACACGTCACAGTCAGGTCCAGGTCTGAGACACGTCACAGTCAGGTCCAGGTCTGGAGACACGTCACAGTCAGGTCCAGGTCGAGACACGTCACAGTCAGGTCCAGGTGGAGACACGTCACAGTCAGGTCCAGGTCGGAGACACGTCACAGTCAGGTCCAGGTCTGGAGACACGTCACAGTCAGGTCCAGGTGGAGACACGTCACAGTCAGGTCCAGGTCTGGAGACACGTCACAGTCAGGTCCAGTCTGGAGACACGTCACAGTCAGGTCCAGGATGGAGACACGTCACAGTCAGGTCCAGTCTGAGACACGTCACAGTCAGGTCCAGGTCTGGAGACACGTCACAGTCAGGTCCAGGTCCAGAGACACGTCACAGTCAGTCCAGGTCTGGAGACACGTCACAGTCAGGTCAGGTCTGGAGACACGTCACAGTCAGGTCCAGGTCTAGACACGTCACAGTCAGGTCCAGGTCTGGAGACACGTCACAGTCAGGTCCAGGTCTGGAGACACGTCACAGTCAGGTCCAGAGTCTAGACACGTCACAGTCAGGTCCAGGTCTGGAGACACTCACAGTCTGGTCCAGGTTAGACACGTCACAGTCAGGTCCATGTAAAACTGGACCAAAACCTACCGACATTAAATAACAGAAATTTAACCTAAAAAAATGACAAAATTAAAAGGAAATGTGATATATAAACACAAAATACACCAAGAACATGGCCAAAAAAAGACAAATGTTAAAAAATAAATTTGAAAAAATGCAACAAAAATGAAAAAAATAAATAAAATAAATAAAAACAGAAATAATGAATAAAAAAAATATACAAACACTAACATGACAAAAAAAAAAAAATTGAAAACATGATGAAAAATTATGAAAATGTTCCTAAAAAGTGACAAAAATATAACTAAATATAATATAAAAAATGTTTAGGAAAAAATCAACCACAAAAATTGAAAAAAAAAAAAGTAACAAAAATTGACACAAATGTGATAGATAAAAAAAAATTACAACAATGCACTGAAAAAAATAATAAAACAAAACAGACAAAGACAAGGGCAACAAAAAAAGTACAACTAAATGTAGAAAAGTGCAGAAAAAAAAAAAGTAGAAAATAGTAGAAAATATGAACAATGATAAATTGCAATGGGAATTTAAAAAAATGAAATTATTCTAATAACAAAAAAAAACAAAAAGTACAAAAAATAAACTACAAAAGTACACACTACAAAAAAGCAATTAAAAAATTACCAAGTCAAACAGGCAGTTGGAGACATGTCACAGTGTAAAACTTTGACAATATGGACTTTAAAGGCTGCTCTTGAGGAAAGAATAAAAAAATAGGAAAACAAGATCTCCTGGAGCTCTGTGAATCGAAGCTGCACCTGTTAGTGTATTTGAATATATGTATAATATAGAAGAACTCTTGTCAGTCAATAAGGTTAGCCAAGGTACACGCTGCATTTTTAATAAACGGTCATTAAAGTGTCATCTTTTCTATTTAGACTGTTAAAAAGAATAAAGTGTAGCCGAGGGAACTCTTTACTGCCGGCTATTCTTAGACTCGCTAAGTTCACGTTGAATATATTTGTGGATCCATCACTGCGAGTCGTCAAAACAAGAATCAAACATTAATGGCACTGGATTAAAAGTTTCCTGCTACGTTGTCAAACTACATTTAGAACAAAAGTGCAAAGACTTTTTCACAAAGGACATGTTTGAATCCAGATAAGTGGTGGAAGACCAGATACAATTATTACAAATATTGTTCACATTATTATTCGTTGTCTAGCACGTCACTTTGCTTCAAGTTTGTGACAAGCTAGAAGAAATCAAGTCTTCTGAAAGAAAAAAAATGTGGATGTGATAAAAACACATTTTACTGTAGACAGCACAATTACTGCCACTACTACTACAACTGCTAATACTACTCCTACTGCTACTACTGTTACTGCTAACACTACTACTGGTACTTCACCTACTACTACCACTAGAACTATTACTACTGCTACTACTACTACTACTACTACTACTACTACTACTACTACTACCACTACGACCACTACACACAGACACTATTACTACTTTTATGCTACTACTACTCTACTACTCTTCTACAACTACTGCTACAACTGCTGCTACTACTACTACAGTGCTTCTTCTAATAACTGCTACTACTACTAGTGCTTCTTCTAATACTGCTACTGCTCTTACTACTGCTGCTGCTACTACTACTACGCTACTACGACTCTACTGCTCTCTACTACTACCATACTTACTACAACTACTGCTTCTACTATTAATGCTACTACTACTACAGCTGCTAATACTACTCCTACTGCTACTTACTGTTACTGCTACCACTACTACTACTACTACATACTGGTACTTCACCTACACTATAACTACTACTACTACTACTACAACTACGCTGCTGCTACTACTGCTGCTACTACTACTACTACAACAACTACCACTACTACGACTACTAATACCACCACTATTACTACTTTTATGCTATTACTACTACCACTACTACTGCTCCTACTACTACCATATTATTACTGCTACTACTGCTTTTACTACTGCCTGCTACTACTACTACAACCACTACTACTACCACTACTAATGCTCCTACTACTAACCATACTACTAACTTATCTAATAATATAATGATAATAATAATACTGCTACTAACTTATACTTCTATTTTACTGCCTATTGCTCCTACTA